>JAVSBV010151870.1:0-15248 GCA_033117975.1 Parotocinclus spilosoma
GACATGTGTGTTAGGTGAATTGGTGTCTCTAAATTGTCATTGACTTGTGTATGTATGACTGGTCTTGGAATGAACTTCTGTATGGATCTAACCTGGTGTTTCTGCCGATAAGTGACGTTAAAGAAGCCAAATAAATAAATAAATTGAACGTTGCTATCGGCATCAGTGGCCACTTCAGCGACACACAAGGTTATATCTGGACTGGTTACACACGCACACACTTTACCCTAACACTATTATACCTAACAGTATTTGGACTGTGGGGGGAAACTGGAGTACCCAGAGTAAACCCATGCAGACACGAGGAGGACATGCAGACTCCACACAGATAGGACACAGATGCTCCACTCTGGGATTAAGCACCTTCTATCCTAATAATTGATTTAATTTAATTGATCAAAATGTTTTAATGTGGTTTCTGTGGTCGCGTAGTCATTAATACAAAGGACTAATTACCAGAAAGTACCAGAAAGGCTAAGCTATGACTTTTAGGCTTTAGTAATGAATTTCTTGGACTGCACCTTGGAGGACAGTATGTGTGTACGAGATGTACGATATCATTTGAATTGCTGTTTTAACAATTTCCAACTTCCCTCATTGAATGTCACTCCCTCTGTAAAAACTCCACATTACGGGTTCACATATTCGCGGTGTTATGCAGTGCTACGCTAAGTACACGCAGTGTGCACAAACTAAGCTAGTGCTAGCACAGGACTGAAGTTAAAAATGAGTGAACAAACTGGAGAAAACATTCACAGCTCTGACAAATACCCACCGAGCAGAATATGAAGATTATGGCAAACTTCGTCCATGAGATGCAATGTCAAGGACGGGTATGACTCAGATGTTCTGCTTGATCATAAATCTTTTATTGTGGCAAAATGTTAAACCTTACGCAGTTTTCTATGTGTCAGGTTTATTTGAATGGCTCAGGCTTAAATAAATAAAAAAAAATAATAATGAATTAATTAAAAATCATTTTCCTTTTAATTTCCTTTAATATTGCTGACGTGATCAACAAAAAGAATCAATTAATATCCTATTAACAACAGCAAACTACACAGCTCACACATATTAGGGGACACTTCATATTTATTAGATATTTTATGATGGGATATCTGGGCCACAGGGAATTAACCTAATTTGTGTGAGCAGTACAGTACAATGTAATACTTTTACAAACACATTTTGAACGTTGCAAAGCAACTTCTAATGATCGTTATCAGCTGAACCCCAGAAATTACCGATATGCCACAGGATCGGTTTGGAGTTTTCACTCTGAAAAAGGGAGTCATGTTTCTAGAGCAGATGTTGCTAGGAGTTTGTGGGGAGCCTGCATACCTGCGTTCCTTTCTGAACTGTAGGGCCGTTTGAGGGGTCCAGAGGACCTCGGACCTCGGCGAGAGGAGTGAGAGTCGTTGTCCAAGTGTGTGCCGGGTCTGAAAAAACAAAGTGATCGGATTTAAACACACAGCTTTGTGTATGGCGACATGCTCCACTAATGGGACTGTGGTGGCACAGAAGGACTGGGGTTTAAATCCCAGTGCTGAGAGCTCATTATCTCGGAACTGTTAAACTGCATATTGTAAAAGTGATCATTAAAGTCTCTCTGGGCAAGAGAATCTGCAAAATGAGAATAATTCCTAAAAAGGGTTCCAAACACCTAAACTATAGATCCCTGCTTTACTCGGAACAGATGGAAACTTACTGGTTCGTGTACTCTGCCCGTGCTTTGGTGTGTCGCAAACCCCGAAGATGACAACGCCATGCCTGGTAATAACACAACGTATAGGCACGTTACATTCAATGACACTCGAAGGAAAACAACAAGAAACGGTTTTATGCTAACATTTCCAGTCACCAATGCAGGGACAATGGGTTCAAGGATCAAGTTATAAACAAAATGGTAAGGCTTACAGAATCCAATTTTCAATCACAATAACATCAAAGCAATATTAGAACAGAATAACAAAAGTCCAACCCACAGGTACAAGTAAGTATTAGGATAATAAATACGTCGCAACGTAAAGCCCTTAGTAAGCACATCAGTACGGGGCACGTCCCCATTTCATGATTCTGAGCACGGATCAGTTCATAATCACATCACATTTTGGTAACAAGGCCAGACTTTTTCAATTGCTATTGCTTGTTTCGCGGATCCACCGACGAACATATTTGAAGAAGACCAAAATCGGGGGTATTTATCGGATCCGCCACAACACCAATGGTTGAAATTCGAAAAATACAAATAAAAATACAATCTTTTTCTGCCCTCCGGTAGAGAGCCAATCGTTTTCTTATGTTTATTTTATTTTTTTCCAGATTCACTTTAATTTCATTGTAGGTCAAATAAATGTTATTTTAAAATAAAAACGTATTTTTATTTCTTCCTCCTTCCTTGTATTGATTCCACATAGTCCTCGAGAAATTGAAAAGTACTGAAAAAATAAAGATTTTTTTTTTCCTCCCTCCTCAGTAAGTAGGGACATCCGAGGAACAAGCAATTAAAAAAGTCTTGCCTTAGTGTGTTTTTAATTAGAAAATTAACTAAGCATAAAATGAATAATCCGATAACTGCAGAAAATCAGATTGTTAGTAATCCAGTCGAGTTTGACTCTTAACGAGTTGCATGGCACTAATTGGTACTCTGCAACCAGCCGATAATCTTACAGAAGGAATTGACAAATATAAGATAAACGACCCGTTAGTTACCCGTGTTAAATGTTTTGCTTTAACATCAGACATGAACTTGATCATTGCATTACGTGGCCAGATGTGCTTACTGAAGAGAAGAGCTTTTATTCTCCAGTGATTAAACCTCACATCTGTCATTAACAATTCAGCTTAGCAGTATTAATAATTAATTGTGATTAAGTCCTGATCCAGATTAAATCCTGTGCCGTCCCTGCATGATCCTTCAGTAATGAGAGCGGAGTGCATTTCTGCTCCTGACTCTCAGTTCCTCTCACCTGCCGTTCTGCCTGAAGAACTGATCCTCAAATTCGCGCAGGTTCTTGCGGATTCGCTTCTTTTCTTCACGCGCTTCTTGCAGCTGCTCCACCAGCTCCTGTCTTTGTGTGAAACAGAAAAAGAATCTTTGACCGCGGTGCAGAGCTGCCGTGAACGTTACACCCACTGAAAGTGCAACTGTTTGATGATTCGCCAGTCCACTGCAGGGCTGGACACGGGTTCTACTCTGCCTTATACATGGTAATGCTATGGCAACGGCCCTTCTCCAGCCTTTCAGCATTATTCCACCAGATTTTCTTTAATATCCATGTTTTTGAAGTCAGCCTGTTGCTTGTCCTATAAGCTCTTGTGCTACCCTCTGCTACTAGCAGGAAAAGCTGTTCTGCCTGACGACGCGCTCTGATTGGCCAGCCAGAATTTAATGCATCTGTACGGCGAGAAATCAGAACAGGGTCCGAGTAATGATTTTATGCAGCGCCACAGCCCGTCTGTTTCAGAATCAAAGCATTGTGTAAAAATCTGACTGGTGAAAAAAGTTTTTATTGTGAGACTGTGGGACTGTGGTGGCCTAGTGGTTAAAGTACTGAACTATGGACCAGAAGGTGTAGGGTTCAAATCCCACCTCTGCCACAGTTGGGTCCCTGAGCAAGGCCCTTAACCCACAATAGCTTGGACTGTAAGTCGTTCTGGATTGGAACATGACAATAAACGTCAATATCATTTTTAGTGTGAGTGTAGCCTAGCCTAATGTTCTAGACTGTGGACCAGAAGGTCCAGGGTTCAAATCCCACCTCTGCCAAGCTACCACTGGTGGGTCATTGAGCAAAGTCCTCAACGCACAACTGTTTGGATTGTAAGTGGCTCTGGATAAGGGTTTCTGCTAAATGACAGAAATGTATATGTAAAAGAAAAACACATATAATCAAATTCGGTCAAAAAAAAAAAAAAAAAAAAAAAAGGTTTCTCTCCATTTTTACACCTTAGCATCAGCTGGCACTCACATGGTGGCAGCGTGTAGGTTGGACAGCCTCATGTCTGTGGTGTTCTTCGAGGGTGACAGCTCATCTACAGGTGATATAAAACCATCCATGTCCTCGTCTAGATGCTCCAGGAATCCCAGCATGCTCAGCTCTGGACGCACCGTCAACTGTGTGAACTGGGTCCTGTTTTCGTCATCGTCGTCGTCCGAACCGTCCTCCTCTTCCTGTGCAGAGGAACATTTTTAGGCATTTTAGGATCACGATGAGCAGTGAAGGTGGTTAGAAGGATGTTCAGGTAAGCTTCATGCAGGGTTCACACAAGCGCTGTGATCATTTAATCAGAGCTCTGCCTGGCAGGGGGAAGTCTGATGAAGAAGCTTGGATTTTCTGGCACGATTAGTCAGATCTAGCTCTACTCATTTCTCACAATCACCACTGTAATGAGGACGATTCTACAATTCTACACATGGGATCTTGCTCACACAAAGCACGGCATGCAAAAACACAACCCAGGATGCAGCAATCACTCCGAGTGAAATCACACAGCACTCCTCCCACTCTACTGATTTAACTCCGTGTCTGACTGTATCACACCCAAAATCAATGGGCCGTAATCAACACTGGTTCATTGATAGTTCCATTCAGGCCATTCCAGTTTGGCTGAGCAGAAACTTGTCACCTTGTTGTGGTCGAAGAACAGAGCTGGTACCCCCTCGATGATGGGCTGCAGCTGAGGGCCTCTGCGCTTGCTCGAGGGCGAGCCCTGCTTTGGGGAGTTTCATAAGGAAGGAACCACTCAGAACACTGACCCCAGAACAAGCCAACACTCCAGATCATTTATGTTTATCCAAGACATTAAGACCAAAGGTAATTGTTGCTGCCTTGGTTCCTGTCCCAGAATTCACAGGCAGAACTGCACCCTGAGTGGGATGCCAGTCCGTAGCAGGGCACCACAGGGGTCGCTTTTACAGCATAAAAGGATGACCTCCTCATTTTGACTGGTATTTTTTAACTGGTAATCATGTTTTAATACTTGACCCTGTGAAGGACATATACTTATGGGCCAAAATATTTCCCAGTTCACTAATCCCTATGTTCTGGATACAAAATAGTGTTATTAGCGTGTAGGAAATCATTTTGAATGACACTGTTGCACTTGGTAGTCATCTGGTAAAGAAAATGAAATGCTACGATGCTTTCTCGACACATTCTGTTTAATTGTGCTCTATATAATCTGTCTGAACACCATATTACGTAAGATATATATATATATATAGGGTGAGTCAAAAGTCACATGTGGACGTTTCGTAAAGGCTGCCCAATCCATTGTTGAGGTTTTTTGGTCGGTTCTTCAGACGATCACTGTGTTTCTTATCGTCCACAGTCCTGGTTTCTCTAAATCTGGCTATGAGGGATGTAACATATCTGTATGAAATTTTTTATATTTTTCTGAATGTCAGTTCTATCCTGTAATGAACAACAAAAGTTTAGGACTTTGTGTTGATAACTTTTGAACCACAGGAGATATTTCTTCTTCGATTTATGAGACAATTCTGGTCATTGATATGCTACATGACCACCTTCCAATTGGGAAAAGAATTGCTCTTGATCCAATATGGCAGCTTTCAGGATGTTCCGGACGTAAAAGATAGGACCCCTCACCCGTTACACGCTGGGGTTTTCAGATACATCACTTTCCCTTTTGGTTCTAAAATAAAAGGGATTTTGACTCACCCTGTACAGTACTTATATGTGTATATATGCAAAGTTACACTATGCAGACAAAAGTTTGTGGACACTCTTTCTACAGCCCCAAATCAGAATAAATTGGGACAGTATGGAAATTGCGAATGGATTTTGCTTTGGCTTGTTTTGTGTAGGAGCAAAGACAGGCAAAGGATCTCCAGTATGTTAACAAATCACGAGAAAACAGACCAAATTCTGACCTCGATATGAGCTATTATAAAATCAGTTCGGCACTGATAATGATTTGTTTAAAAATGTATTAACGTTTTTCATAAATGTCCTATTTCAGGGTCTTCCGTACAGAGGTCATTTTGTGAGCCTCTCTGTACTAGACCTACCAGAGCAGCGCTGTATTAGCTAACACTGAGGCGAGCGGCGTCCCTGACAGCTGAGCTGTTGATGGGATGTTTGATCCTCTTAATATCAGTAATGACAATATTCATATAACGAAATCCAGTCAGAACCTCAGAGTGATGAAGGACTAGAGAAGGACTAACACACAGTATAAATAAAGGCCGTACTTACAATGACGGGAATAGTGGACGCTCTGCATAGGATCTGTTTGATGAGGCGATATCTATCATACAGTGGCTTCATGAGCTGCCTTTCAGTCTTGGTGATCTTGAAAAGGAGAAGAAACAGCGTTGAAAGAGACAGGACAGTTCATTCACCCGACACACGGCATCTCAATCACGACTGTAATGTGAATGCTGCAGCACAGAGTGACCTGCATTATTATCCATCAAATGCACTGTTCTTTTCTGAAAAGAAATCAATGTCTGGCTGAATAAAGGAGGCTAAATCTGGATTTGATCTCGATATAGAAGAGACACTGAATTACACAGCAGTCCAATCAGACTCAGCTTTTATCACTACACACTTCTATACAAGTGTCTCTGCTAGCCTGAATGACCTTGAGTACAAAATCACTGGGTACTGAGCAGAGCAATGGAATGAAGCCATGACCTACTCTTACCGAAGCTAGGACAGACTGACGCCACGCCCTCTCCCTCTAGGCTAACATTAACTTTTTCATTTATTTACCATTTTAATTGCATTTTCTTTACTTGACCCTGTGAGGCACCTGTAGTTCTTGGCTTACTTAGTTTCCAAAACAACATGCCTTACATTCTTTACATTCCTAATGAATACAGTATTGTGCATTAAGATGGAAACAGTATCTAGTATCTTGTAAATAGCGTATATAGATTATTGCTATTAGAAAATGTGTGACCCCCACAGCAAAGTGCTTTATTGGCTGCTACCCTTCCAGAAATATAATTCCTAATAAAGCCCCCTAATCAAGCGTCTTTAGACTATAGCTGTTTATTAATTTACTTTGTTTTATATGCTGCAAACACCTTTCCTGCATTTTCTTGTTACGTTCTAATAATTCCAAATATCTATATTTATCTATATAAATCTATATTCCACTGTAAACAGAAAATTTTAACTGAGGTTAGATGGCCTAAGACTAACATTGTGTCTGCTTTAAGTAAAAAAAACCCTAATAATAAAAAGAATACTGATATAATAAATACTAAAAATCGCTTCATTTACATTTACGGCATTTAGAAGACGTCCTTATCCAGAGCGACTTACAACTGATATATTCTTACAATTCAAGCAATGGTGGATTAAGGGCCTTGCTTAAGGACCCAACTGTGGCATCTTAGCAGTGATGGGATTTAAACCCAGGACTTCAGGTCCAGAGTCCAGTGCCTTAACCGCTAGGCTACCACAATGGCTGCTTCAAAGTAATAAAAGCATTCTGTGCCAGTTTACATAGTCCCCTTATAAGGCCATGGGGTGATTTTTAAAGGAAAAAACCTTTCTTTAGGATGAAATATGAGCAAGTCAAAATGTCATCATGATTAACGGGATAAAACTGGTGTGATTAAATGTGTTCATCAATCATTTGACAGCCGAATAATCAAACTATATTAATAATTTCTTGAAAGGAATTCAGACCCTAATGTGTCTGATTAGTTTGTAAAACGGTCTCAACAGTCCTGTACAAACATTCCATTCAACATTAACAGCACACACACACACACACACACACACACACACACACTCACCGGTCTGCCATGGATACCCTCATAATAGAGCAGGGCTTTCTGCAGGGCTACTTTCTCAGCACCGATCTGTTCTCGGGTCATGTCCTGTTTTTGAAACACAGAGGTATTTCCGTCACCAAGCTGAATTATTTAGTTACTAAGCCTAGTCTTGGAACATTGTTATAAAGAAAGTACATTTTCTAAAAAAAAAAAACAGTTTAAGAGCAAAATGTAAAACAGTAATTATGGAAAACGTGGGAAGGTGAGATTGTGAATTAGAGCCTGTGATGGACCTGAACCCTGTTTAGGGAGTATTTTACGTCTGTGAGTACTGAGACAGGCTACAAAACCCCCCTGCAACCCTGACTGGGACAACTGGAGGACAAAACAAGACTTATCATGGTTCTCTGTGCATCTCAAAACATTGAGACGTTATCCAGTGTATTCAGCAAAAAAATGCTAACAGTTTTCTCTGTAACAGAAGTTTTCTCTGTTTCCTGTTATGACTAGGGATGTAACAATACAGCCGCCTCACAATTTGATTTAAATCACTATTCGATTAGTCCCCTGCATTAAAAAGTTACTAGAAACTGAGAATTAAAAGCATAAAAAAAATGTTCTAATGTAGCTTCACCGTATGTAAAAAAACTAAGGGAAAGCAATCCTATTTTTTTTTTTTTTTGAAGAACAACAACAATTCAAACCTAGATCTACATTTCCAATGCTCAAAATGTGGCACTGTGGGTTTGTGTCTCAATACTTTTGGTTAAATGTGGATTTTGTAGTGTATATGGAGACACGGTGGGGGAGGGGTTAATGTGTGTCGCTGCTTTGAATTGTCTTGAATTTTGTTGGTTGAAATAGAATCTGAACATTACATCAGTGCATTTCTATGGGTGAGTTTAAATCTATTTAAAACTTAAATCTATACATTTTTAAATATGATTAATTTTTTACGTCTTGTTTCTTAATATAACTAGCACACCAGACAGCGATTTGTCTGTACGTTAAGTGGTCCAGGCTGTATTCATCACATCATTGTGTGTCAGAATAATAATAATAAAAGGGATAACAATCTACTTTTTAAGCATTGTGTAATTAACGTGTACTTAATATTTCTTGATGCATGATGTATGGCCCTCTGGTGTTCAAAATATGCAACTGCATCAGACGGCATAATGAACAGAAACCTTTGCATTAATACACATTTAACATGACTATTTTTATGCTCCTGCTCTGGAGCTCACCTTTATATCTTCAGGTCGGCCGGCCTCCGTGCGTTTCTCCTGCAGTTTGTTCATCACCGCCTCCAGCGTGATCTCCACAGGGGGTTTGGGTGCTTTCGGCTCGCTGACTTTCTTCTCCAGCTGCGAGCCAAAGCTCTTGGGTAACGTGTTACTGCGCTGCCGGGGCAGAGGAGCCAGATCTTCTTCTGACTTATGTAAGTGGTGCTCTGTGAGAGGTGCAAAGGAAAAATAAGTGGCTGTTTGTGCTCTGAGAGCCACTACCAAGCATGGCCGCCAATATGTACTTACTTCCTCTAACAGACTGACTAATCCCTACTGTTGAAACGCACATGAACAAGAGTCACTTAAGGGACTAAACAAAGAATTGCGCCTTTGTGTGTATTCCACACCCACGTGAGAACAGATCTAACATTCTACGATAAGAGATCTGTTGGAATACGAGTGGGAAAACAAGTAACGCTTTATAGAAGGCAGCAACTTTCTACTGTTTTGCTCTTGGGGATGAGTATACATTCTCAACTGTATGAGCAGTGGATTTCCAAAAATCTAATCTTACTTTATGGAAAATGCAGAAATGTTTCTGCTTGACCTAAATCAAATCATTGCAGTAATGGAACAAAGCTAATTTTTCAATATAAGGCTATAAAGAGTCCGTTAAGTAGCTCATGACGTCTGAGATGCAGTTACGTGACTAATTTTCGCAGTTTCTTTCACAAACACGTCACAAGTGTTGGATTATGTAGTGTTGGATTATCATAATTCCCTACTGGGGCTTTAAGAGGTTCCGGAATACCTTTGAGGTCTTTACGAAACTTGGCCAGCTCATTCATCCACCTCAGGACCTCGGGGTTGGCGGCTTTGTCACTGTGTGAAGGCTGCAGAGGGAAAACACAGAGCCTGTTAGTGGGGGCCAGGGCTTACGGGAACAATATCAATTTACCTTCTATTCTTATCAGAAATGTGTGAAATTAAAATGTCAATATGTGATGGTTTACTTATAGACTTTTATACACTGCCCAAAGTTTAGGCTTGATGTGTAACAGGACAGAACTCCTAAATCAAAACGTTTTAATGGTTAAACCCTCATACTGGCATTTGCATTTTCTTGAGACAAGCAATAACCCGCATCCAAATATTTAGCATTTTGATGTTGCTTTTTCGTATTGCTTTCCGTGATTTGTGCAGGAAATGGTCTTAATTATTAAATGTCTTAATTAGGAGTGACTGTTGTTACTGAGGTTGTTGCAGAAATGGTGAAGAAATCCTACCACCGAGGAAAAAAGAGGTCAGAAAGAACAAAGTCTGGCTTTAAACAGTGGAACAGCTTGGGAAGATCATTCAAAAATGTTTACAAAAGGAGGAAATACTGATAAGCCACTGATAAGCAAGGCTGTTTTGTACGATTTACATCTGAACATATTTTTATGACCTTTGAGCAATCATTTTGGACTAATCCTGATCGGGGTGCTCTGAATTCTTAGGGTGCAGCAAGCAGGTACCTGAATGTAATATATTGCAAGGCTACCACACATACAGACCAGTCGTGCTATTGTGATGACCGCTGGCCGGGTCACAGCCGCGGTGGGCCATAGTTCCCGTTCCCATGGGCCTAAGCACAGTTTTTTGCCTGTATATACTGGTTGAGACAAGTATTCCAAAATTGGTCAGAAGTTCTCCAGAAGTGGAGACCATCAAGCTGCAAGACCTTCGTGCCACAGGAGCTGTGCTAATGTATTCTGTAGGACTGTGGTCATACCCTATATTTGCGTTCCTCCTCAAACCTCTCCTCGAACTTGCGGATCTTCTTCTTGAGGTTGTGTATCTTTTTGGTGAGCTGCGTGGACGTCAGCTCCTCACGTTCGTTGTCGCAGGAACCCAGTGAAGAACTCCGCCTCCGGCTGAACACAGAAGGTAATGATTAAACCTCTGCATATGAATGCTTGGTCCAATCACTCAACCTGAACAATGTCAGCTCACTGTGGTGACATTTACTCTGTTTCAGATCCAAACAGTAACGGAAAACAAGTACTCTGAATATTCACTTTTGATTTACACTGTGAGTGTGTTTACATGCTTTTAATAATCTGATCACAATCGGATTTTTTGCAGAGATCTGATTATTTAAGCGGACACATAAAACATTGTATTCTGATTTCCTGGATTGAGACTGGATTAAGGTCTGTCGGATTTCTTGGTGTTTGTAAGTTTATGTCCTATACTCTGATTTCAATGGGTCCAGTCTGTGCATGCAGGAAAACCTAACTAACCTGACACAGTTGCCAGGTCCACTTATTTTAAGAGACTTGGCATTTATGTTCTTTTTTTCCCTTAACCTGGGTTTATTTTTCGTGTGGGATCTGGCAACTTGGAATTACACGCAGCACAGAATTAAAAGCAGCAATATTAGATTATTTACTAATTTATGTCACATCCTTCTTTGAGATTGCTGGATAGTTGTGATATAGACTGATCTACTTGATCTACTTTGATTTTCTTCCGTTATCAGATTATAAGTGCATGTAAACGCACACTTTACAAAATTAATGTACAATACAAACATTTTATCTATTCTACAGGCTTCCTTACTTGATTTTGTTTTATAACGACTGTCTGTAATTATGGATAAGGGCTTCTGGGAAATAATGTTAATGTAAACGTAGGGACTGTGGTAGCCTAGTGGTTAAGGTACTGCACTATGGACCAGAAGGTCTAGGGTTCAAATCCCACCTCTGCCACAGGTGGGTCCCGTTAAACCACAATTGCTTGGATTGTAAAGACTGTATTAATTGTAAGTCACTCTGGATAAGGGCGTCTGCTAAATGACATGACTATAAGTGTTGTTTACAGTAAAGCGGTAGGGAGTTCCGTTGCAAGAGCTCCAGTGCAAAGTAAATATTGCACACCAAGCATTTGTGGTCTGAGATTGGTCACTTGACTCTACAAAGTATTTACACTGCTCACAAAAATGATGTGGTATTTCATTAAGAGTTATTTCATGTACGCGGTATATTTCATATTTGCTCTGAACTTCATGAGTAGTCTGTGGTTTGTTCTTACCTGACAAATGAGTGTGTGTTGGGTGGTGAGGGAGGAACCTCGGTGTCATCCAGGTATTGCTGGGAGTTGCCATAGGCATAGAAGCGTGGCGAAAGCATGGGGTCCGAGTCTTCCTCCAGCAGCTGACGGATCATTTTGCCCCCTGATTGGGGCGAGAGGCGAGCTTCCTCGTTGTCCATGGCTTCCCTCTGCCACGACGAATAGGCTGGCACTGGATCTGTTAACAGCACATATGCACAGGTTGTAACGTGTGTTTAAAAAAAAGGCCTGTACAAAGCACAAAGCAGACCTGACAATAGAACAGCGCACATGATGTTAACTATATGACCTTTGGAACCTGACATACATTCATGGTTAAACAAACAGGCCTATAGAAAAATCACCAAACACAAACGCGCGTTTAATGTTTACACCACTGTTATGTAAATGTTAAATTATGTAAAACGTCCGTAGGATCAAGAACAAAGCTAAGATTATAAATTAAATGAAAACATAAAACACTCTTTACTCCAGCACAGTTGCCAAGAGACATGCAGCTTTGCTGCCAAGACTGCGGCGTGCAGGTTACAAGGTCGTTTAAAATCATACACACCTAACAAACGAGCGCACGTGTCGGAGCGGGCACGTTTTGCAATGTGAAATATAGTTCAAAAGTTCTTTTGTTTTTTTTTCTGATATTTGCTAGGAGCAGTCACATGTCAATAAAGTCATGAGTATGAGGCATGTGTGGGACGGACCAACAAACAGAAAAATGGCAAACGTGTTTTTGAAAATATTTTACGTAAAGAAAAGGTAAACGCTAGTGATATTTAACGTCAATTCATTCCGCCATGAGCATGAATGCTGCACCAATAGAGTGGCAAAAACAGGGCTGATACTAATATTAGGCAACTAGGATTTAGGTTTTCCAAAAAGTCAAGTCTAGACCCTTATGAGCAGCCAGAGAAGACAATGGTGGGATCCCAGAGTCCCCATTTGTGTTATAAAAAAGCACGTTAAAAGCATTGCTCATTAACGTTCAAGGAAAAACTGAGGAGAAAAATACAGAACTGTATTGATCGACTGAAAAGTGTGTGAAAAGGAAGATTTACAAAACTTAATGAGGGAAAAATGGATTATTGAATCGAAGCCAGTGATGCCTTCTGGGAGGGCCAAGTGTCACCCAAACCCATCCGGGGCAGACTCCCAACCCCAGACCCCCCTTCCCCCTTCAGTTTAAACGGCAATCAACAATTCTTACCCTGATTGAACCAAAATAAGTACAAATCAGAAATTCTCTGTACAATCCCGTATGCTGTTCACAGGCTAAATAAGTGAGATCATTTGATAAAGGAAGTGAAAGAGAAGATAAGAACACTAAGTGCTGCAACGTCGGTTAAGGATGTGTGAAAATCAGAACGTGATATTAATCGGGCATGACGACTTACCGGCAGACATATGTGCATGAGCCTGTACCCTGCACTCACTCTCACAGCAGGTCACAGAAAACAGCTTTGGCACTGGCCACAGTAGGACAAAGGTTGACCCTTCTTTTCTCCCTCCCTCTCTCTCTCTCTCTCTCTCTCTCTCTCTCTCCCTCCCACCACCGCCCTTTCACATGTCCATTTCAGCAGCTCGTCTGCTGTTTGCACAACCTCCCTCCATGGAAGCCACCAAAAACTCCCATGTGCTCTGAGGTTCCCCCTTTATGTTAAGACTTCAAAGAAAATAAGCAGGAACAGGAACAACAGTGCAATGTTTTGAGCAAGGAGCATTGTGCTCCCATCACAGCTCATCGTCCTACTGAAATTGTTTTGATTATTGACCGTTTTCTTGCAGGATTAGTTGAGATCATGAACCATCGTAAACATACTTTAGCACTTTATTGACGTTTGCAGTGCATTCTGTCGATCACAGTCCATTATCCTGCAGTGTTATGATTTAATCACAGACCATCAGTGTTCATTACTCTTATTTGATCATGGATCACTGGCCTGCATTACTGCCATGATTAATATTAATGTGATCACATACCAAAGATGTTTTTACTGTACTTGATAGCTCTCCTGACAGGCATGAAATCCTTCTTCTAGCAGATAAGAGTCTAGAAAATCAGGACCTACCAGATCCAGCCGTTACAAACAGAATTGTCTGGAGGGAGTATAACATTACACTGCACAAGACTCTCTCTTCACTAAGGTAACTGCTTACCAAAAGATATAAGGTACCAAGTGGCTTCAGCTAGTCCACTAGCTCATTTTAGCTTCATCAAGTTAAAGGGGAAAACATAATAACCTGGCAACCCTCTCAGCAGGGTGAGGTCTGAGAAGCACAGAGGAGAGTCGATTTGCTACTGCAAGTTCGAAAGAGAACAGGCTGCAGGATATTTGCACTGTTTTGACAAGATTTGCATTGGCAAGGTCTTGTTGAGAGGGTGTGTGTGTGTGTGTGTGTGTGTGTGTGTGTGTGTGTGTGTGTGTGTGTCTTGTCCTGCTATATTTGTGAGCACAAAATGTCCTTACTGGAAAACCTGGACATTTTGACCATTTTGGTGGCCTCACTTATTTCATTGCTTTTGCACAAAACAACATTATTTGAAAAACATTAAAGATCCAAAAGATGTATTTTTTTGGTTACTAAGGTTACGGTTAGGGTTAGCCATAGGTGTTGCATTAATGAGCTACAAGTAATGATTATGTTAGTGGCAAATCATCACAAGTATAGCGGGAAATGCATTTGTGTTAAAGTAAGTACGTGCTTACAGGTTTGTGCACGTCTGTAACTGGCAGCCTCATAGGAAAGGAGCTGCTACCGAGGAAGGAAGGCGAGTGTGTTTTTTGTGCAGCACTGTCACACAGCAACAAGCTACAAAACCTAACAAGCGTGCCCATATTTCAGCTCTGCTTTAATCTGTTCCCGAGATGATACGAATTTTGGAAGGTTTAGGAAGGGAAGGTTTTTCCAACCAAACGTCAGTCCCTGCAAAGACACACTGCTGGTATCTGCGTCACATCTTGAAAGCCATACCATCTGAACTGTAAAGCAGGGCAGCACGGTGGCACCGCTGCCTCGCAGCAAGAAGGTCCTGGGTTCAGTCCCAGGGTGGAGTGGCCTGGGTCCTTTCTGTGTAAAGTCTGCATGTCCTCCCCGTGTCTGTGTGGGTTTACTCCGGGTACTACGGTTTCCTCCCACAGTCCACAGACATGCGT
>JAVSBV010151901.1:0-15247 GCA_033117975.1 Parotocinclus spilosoma
GATTTTGTTCAAGTGCAGTCCGTCAAGAGAACGCGTCAGATCACACTGGATAAGTTCTTCAAACGTTGACTGGAATTCAATAAGAACCTAAATACGTGTAATGTTATTTGCTTATTTGGACCAAAATTCTGCTTAATCGGACCAAAAAAACATGAGAAGCAAATAAGAAATATGTAATATCCTTGGTTACCAAAGAAACTCTTCGTCTCTGGCATCATTACAATGATCCTGAGTTTCTCCCCAGCCCTCTACTGCCACCTACAGGTCTTTGCCTAACACTTCCATTTACTGCAATAAAAAGCCTCGTTGCCACTTATCCAGTGTGAATTGACGCGCTTTTGCTGTGGATAAGTTCTTCAAACATTGACTGGAATTTAGTAAGAACTTGTTTTTAACAGTATTATGCTTCGCATGCTAAGTACCTATACATTGTGCTGTAGATTGTTTCGAAAAACTTGTTTGCTAATTTATTTTTCAATGAATAAAGTTCGTAAGTAACAGTAGTTCTTGTTTGTACGTTCGCTATATGTTTAAATCGCACAATAAAGGTTTAATAAACATTTAATATTGTACATAGCACGTCCCGTCTTGTAACATAGGGCATGTTTGTTTAATCGGACCAGCCGGTTTTTAGACCAAAACGATTGCGTCCCGATGTGGTCCCATTAACCGAAATCCACTGTATTGTCTATTGTTATAAATACAATCCCATATCATTTTTAAATGGTATCTCATACCGATAGTAAAACATTATTCTTTGTTTAGGGTATGTGTTTAAGAATTCAGTGAAATTTACAAAAACAATTCAGATGAATAACTTGATTAAATGTTAACCCATATGGAACTACCTGACCTCAGTCCAAACTAGGGCTGCAACAACGAATCGATAAAAATCGATTATTAAAAGTGTTGGCAACAAATTTAATTATCAATTCGCGGTGTCACACGATTTATGTCTTACTCGCCTTTACATATCTGCTTACGTCACCTGTGGTGCTTCATAAACACTGTAAAAAATAAATAAGAATAACTTGAACGGATATTTCTTTATAAGTTTAACATTAAGTGTTTTGTATACGAGGGAACACTCTTTTACTTGGTAACTCAACAGTCTTACATAATCGAGCACAGAGTTGTACTGCATCCTCGTGTCCCTAAATGATTACTATTAGTAACAGTATTAATATTCTATAGTGAGTCCGAAGACTACAACATTAAGAAGTTAATACATTCTATAAAAGAAACATGACCGACACAGAGAAGAAGGTTCGGCTTAAATCCTCAAAAGTGCGCTTCACCCAACTAAGAAATGTGTAACATGCAAGCTTTTGTAATTTGGCACTGAAGCAAACGGTGATGATACAGAACCTTAAATGGAACTGGCATAACATTACACGGTTTATGCTGTTTTTTACTTGTTAACTGGATAATGGCAGTGACGGAGTACATGTGTGTTACTTTTAATTTAAGTGTAATTAGCTTAAGCAGTGTTTATGTGCTTTATAAATAAATATAACTTGTACACAGTTGTGGTAATTAATGATTAAGCTTGAGTTTAAATTTTCTGACAAAGTATAAATGAAGCCACTGCACTGTATAGGCTGGATGAATTTCATTTAGACAGGGATTAAGGGAACATATTCGAGCTACTCTAATTTGTGTAATTAGGTATTTACACACTGTATTGTGTATTGTGCCAATGTGTGCGTATCTCTTGGCTTTTGCACTTTTGTTACTTACTTGTTTTAACCTAATGCTGTAAATAAAACACTTATTGACCTGTTTAAATTGATCTATCTATACTCATGCTATACTGTCGTTCTCATTCCAGAAAACAGCAGTCTTATTTAATTGAATCTATTATTATTTAATTATTGTACACGCTTATTGTCGCTGTTATACAATGCTCTATTTCCGATTAAAGACATGGGAAATACTTTTTTTAAAATATCCAATTACTCGATTATGAAAATAATCGTTAGTTTCAGCCCTACATGAGTGTGCAAGTGTTTGTGCCCTACGATGGACTGGTTGAGTTTTCTAGTGTTGTTCCTGCCTTGTGCCCTGTGTCGCTGGCTAGGCACCAGTTTTCCCACACCCATGACTGAGGATTAAGCAGATCACAAGACCATTGAGTAAAGTAATTTTACTGTGTTAAATAAAAAAGTATAAAGAGCTAACAAACATCATCCTCATTCCAACAATAGAAAACAATGTTTTTTATGCTTTCTGGACATCCTTTTGCTTAAACACTTGGTGTCTCTTGGAAAACAGCTTGTTTTAGGGACCTTTTATGTAAATTAATAACCTACATAATTGTGTTGTTACATCACTTTATCTTAAATCATTACAGCAAAAGGGACTTGGATGGTGGGGTATTTGATGCATGTTTGAATTTTGGTAGTAATAGCAAAATAACTGTTCACAAAAAAGTATAAAGAGCTGAAAACTTATATAGCTCAAGCCTTCCAATTCAGCCAGTACTCTCTGAGTGGAACAGGCAAGATAGAGCAGTGCAAAGGGAAGAAAATGTTTATTTTAGTTGGGATACTGACCAGACAACAGAACAGGAACAGAGGGAAGGAGAGAGTATCTGGCCTTGGTCTCTATTGTGGCATAACTCACTAAGGCCTTGACATTCCTGTGTGTGTTTGTGTTGGGTTAGGCAGTGTTTTCATGGGAAGAATATCATGAGTGATTTATGACAGTTTGAGCGATTGTCTTGTCAGCCACGCACAAAGATTCTTAGAATATCTCATTCTGAAACCGCCAGCTCCATTTTCAGTGGTAGAGAGCGAAGCACAAGGGAGACAAAGAGACGTAAAATAAAATATACAGACTCCACAGGGACATAACTCATTCAAAATGCTTTTTTTTTTTTTTGCACAAAAGCAGCATCGCATATTAAACTTGGCTAAGAAAAGAAAGAAAGACTATAGTCACACAGGCCAAGAGGTGGAAGTCAGCATGATTTATTTCTCCCTATTTTAATTAATATAATTAATATAATTAACTTAATTTAATTGCCCTTGTTGGCATCCCTCAACAAATAGAAGAGATCTTCCATAGAATAGCGTTTGTGCCCGAACAACTTGTGCCCAATAATAACTTTTATTCTTTAGATCATGGCCACATGGAGGAACACATTAGTTCCAGCCAACATCTTTGATGGCACCACTATCAGCAAGTAGGGCCACTGTTGCAGTGCCAGGGAGATGATCCCCATCTTGTCTTCTCTCCCTTACACACGGTAAAACTGTGTCTTTGGAGCGCATGACCAGGCAGGAGGCACTACCCAACTCTTTACCTCCTTAGTGCTCAACATTCTTTTGAGTGTATTAGTATCCTGTAATGCTGCTGTATTAATAAGTCCAATTTAAATTTTGTTTAGATTTACTGTCTATGCATTTAGTGAAATGTGTAGTGTTGTATAATTCTACATGCTCAGTGTATACATGCTCTGAAAGCTTGTTTTTATACTTCAGAAAAGCTAATAAGTTATTTATCCCAATGCAGGGATGGATGTTCAACTTACCCAACCAAGTCAAATTTATTTACACAGTGCCTTTTACAAGAGAGCGTTGTCTCAAAGCAGCAACTATCTAGGTCCACAGTCCCATCTGAGCAAGACAAAAGCAACATTGGTAAGGAACGACCTCCTTGGTTAGTCTAGATATTACATAAATAAAAATACATGTAATAAATAAACTAATATATATATATAATAAAATATATATATAATATAATAAAAAAAAATAAAAAAAATGAAATATATATAATATAATAAAACTGTAGGTATGCATCATTTAATAACCGCATTACGATCGAGTTAGAACAATCCAGGTCCAAACTTTCCAAACTTAAGCTAATGAGCAAACATGCAGATGACCGGTAAGGATGAATAACGCACACTTGCTTTAAAATATTAATCTCTGTTTTTGCACATTAATCTACAGCACTGACTGGCTGTTGCGGTGACCAGCCATTCAGGACAATGCACTGTCTTAGAGCGTGCCAAAACAATTAAAATTGAATTATTAATTGTATAAATTTAATTTTAAAAAGTTTTTGTTTTGATTCTGATTATGGCTGCAGAGTCACTAAGAATTTGTGTCCTTCAGAAGGGTAAGTTTCAGTGGCATCTTCAACATATCATACTTATTTGTGGTTGATTTTATGACCTGTAAACGGCTTAAAGTGTGAACTGAACTGCTTTATGCATCATATAGAAAAATGTAAATATCAGCATGTTTACCGAAGAGCTTGGCATTAAGTATTAAGATTATTACATGTATAAGCTACAGAATACAAAGCAGCCGACATTTCTGGCTTTCCAGTTGTACAAAAAACAAAGTACCACCAAAGCTCTGGGACTTCCAGTCATGCCACACTTGATTTCATGATAACATGGTGAGTGAGTCATTGTCTGAAGTTTGAGCTTAATCAAACAGTGGGCTTTAGTATCACTAGCTCCATTTCAACACTTCTTTGTTTTTAGGAAAGTACCCATCTTGCAGCAAGAACTAACAGGGCTTCTAGAACAACAGCAATATTGGAACTGAAATCAGGCCAGTTGCAAGTTAATAAAAAGGTTCCTCCAATAGGGCTTTTTCAAGAGGCTTAGATTAGATCCATCTCCCTATATAGCTCCCACGTTTTACTGGTTTTCAACAGACAGCTATTTATGAAACTGTTGAGAAGTGAATATGGGAACAGATTGAAACCAGGCCAAGTTATGACAGTATGAGAACAGACTGAAACCAAGCCCTGTCGGCAGAGTAGGGTTACCCAGGTAGCACCATCCCCCAGTCCACAGTGCAATCCAGAAAAAAAGCTGAAAAAAGTGGTCGTTTTGCCTTTCCTCCAAATCCAAATCCATCTCATGAGCCTTGGTTGTTATGCTGCCCTTACCTTCCAGTCGCTTCCATCCAGGAGACCAAATATACACCCCAGCCAGCCACTGTGCACAGTTATGGGTGCCTGTATGTATAATATGAGAACAGCTCTTACAGGAGCGGCTTAATTTTATAAATTGGCTCCAGGTGCTTTAAATATGTGGACAATTCAGATCTAGTGGTGCATCTTTCAATAACAGTGGCTGCGACTGTGTCTATGTCTAGGCGTCTGTATTAGCGGGAGAACAGACCACATGAAAGGCAGCCTGGGTGTGTCACCATATGGCCATGGAACGAGTGGGGGTTGGATGAAGTGATGGTGGAAGAGAAGAAAGAGAAATTAGTGGAAAGGGGCACTCTGATGTGATGCTTAGAGGCCCCAGTGTCTGCAGGATACCAAAAAACAGTTGGCTCAGTGAAGACCCCCCCCTCCCACACTCTCCGTCTTTTCCTACACCAATTAGGACACACTATTATGTCGTTAGTGAGTGTTTGTCATAAACTTCCTCCTCTCTCAGAATTCACATTTCTCCTGCGGTCTCTCTCACACACACTGGCCTCCAAGACAATTTGTCCATAGTTTGGTACCTTAACAAAAAAGTCATTTTTAACCAGGGCTAATGATTACAATCAAAGATATTATTATATATTCTTCACTCACTGATCACTTTATTAGGAGCACCAGGTTGTTTCTACACTCATTGCCATTCATCAGGTGGATTATTCAGCAATGCAGTGACACTGATATGGTGGTGTTTGTTGTATGAGTACAAGTGGTTCAGACTTAGCAGTGCTGCTGGAGTTTTTAAACACTGTTTTCTCTCACTGTGCACTCTACCATATTGTTCCACCTTAGATAGGAGTAAGGTCAGACAGCAGCTCATCTGTTATGCTTCTCTTGTGTTAGTCATACTCTCAGGATGCTGGTGATTTCTAGTACTATTTTCAATCCAGCACAGACAGTGAGGTGTTTGAAAACTCCAGCAGCACTGCTTTGTCTGATCCACACATACCAGCCTGACACACACTAACACACCACCATGTGTGAGTCAATGTAGTGATGAAAATGATCCACCACCTAATATAGTACCTGGTATCTGGGGGTCCTGTTAGAGAAACGGACAAACAAAGTATGTAGAGAAACAGATACAGTAATAGTAGAACTACAACGCACATCTGTATTATAAGTGGAACTGATATAACAGACAATTATATCTGTGTAGAAACAAGGAGGTGTAGCCAATAAAGTGAACAGTGGTACCTCGGTTCTCGGTTAATTCGATCCAGAAGGCTGGTCAAGAACTGAAAACGACCGAGCAAATATACCCATAAGAAATCATTTTAATTAAATTAATTCTATCCAGATCCCAACTGTATAAGGCATGATATGCATTAATGGAATTGTATTGTGCAGGTGTTTTAGCTAATTTGCGATGGGGTTACGTGTTCTCACAAATGCTTTATAAATGAAATGCATCGTGAACCAAGGAGTTTAAAATAATCTATACTATATCATAGCGGAGTCTATTACACACCTTCATGTACAAACAGTTAGCCAAAATCAGTAACACAAAGCTATTTTATAATAAAGTGTTGAATTGAATTTAGCGAGCAATGGATTGAAAGTGAAAAGTAAGCAAAACACTTACTCTACTGGTGAACTCGCAGCACTAGCTGGTAATGCTAACTGCTCAGCCTGAAAGTCAAGCTATTCGAGGACCCATGGAGACACAAACAGCCTAACTAAACATGCTGCCGACCAATTTCACATCTTCACAGCGATGGCTCTTGTCAGCAACACTGCCAAAAAAGTTCAGGAACTGTTTAAGGAACATAAAGAGCTCAAGCTGTTGACTTGGCCTCCAAATAAAAAAAAAATGATCTGTGGGATCTGTTGGACAAACAAGTCCAATCCAGGAAGACCTCCCAACTTACATGACTTAAAGGATCTGCTTAAGGGATCGGCTGCCAACATATTGAAATAATCTTGTGACGTCCATGCCTCAACAGCTTTGGTGGTATTATGCAGGTGGTTTAAGGTTCTGACTGAGCAGTGTGTAGTTCCCTATGAGAATAGGGAGGGGCAAGATGATACAGGTGGTGGAGTTTAATTGTATGTGAGCTATAAATGATAAAGTAGAAGAGAAGTTCATACTTAGACCTGCCACTTAAATCAGACTTGCAAATAGTGACACTTCCACAGGTGTGAAGATCCACAGGTCAGAGAACTCAGCTGAACTCCCTGATTAACCCATCTGGCCTTCTCCTCTCTTAGCATGTACATTTACATATCCAGCATTTAGCAGATGCCCTTATCCAGAGCGGCTTACAACTGATACAATCTTACAATCCAAGCAGTTGTGGGTTAAGGGTCTTGCTCAAGGACCCAACTGTGGCAGCTTGGCAGAGGTGAGATTTTAACACAGGACCTTCTGGTCCAGTGGCCAGTACCTTAATCACTAGGCCACCACAGTATTCTCTACACAACTGAGAAAAGAATTGATGATGGGTGATAAATCTATTCCAGCTTGAGTGCACTCTGTCATTACAACAGTGAGGTACATAGTAAATGGCATTGAATTCTGAAATTGTTACACTGATTATTTGATTTGTAATGTAATCATTCTATTAAATTACCAGAAAAATGCATAATGGAAGCGTTTTCACTAAGGAGTCTCTGTAGTCCATACTGTGTAATATGTACTTTACTGATATAAGAATATGGGTAGGAATGAAACTAGCAAAGTTTTGGTTACTGCTGAAAATTGTTATGGATGACTGCTTGAAATAAAACCAAATAAATTATGAAATATAATGTATGGCTATTTTATTAGAATTGAAAGGTATGCTAGATTAGACTACAAGATCACAATATTTAACTAAATGAATTTAACTATACAAATATCCACAACATGTAAATCATGACAAGACTTGTAATTAACAATACTTATAACTGTAATCCTAAGAAAAAGTCTTGAACATTTTTAGAATTAAACATCACGAGAAAACAAACAAATGAATTTCGTTTTAAAAACGCTTTTGTACAAACAAGTATAACGCGTTTCTGATCTTCTCCGCTTTCCAGTTGTAGTCGGTTCAGTGCGCTTTAGAGGGAGTCCAAATCCAGGAGCTACAGGTGGTTCACCGGGTTTTTCAGCCAACCCTGTTCGCTTTCATGCTCGGACTCGTTGAGCGCAGTGTGTAAACTTCGGTAACGTCTCTCCGAGCTTCCAGCTGCGTCTTTTAAATGATGGCGGGACATGGGACATTCTGGATATCTCTCCACTACGGATTACTTTAATACTCCAGCTCAGAGATTTAGGCAGTCGATAGGTGCGGATTGTTGAGGTTAAAATGCCTTTCGTTGAGAGGTCGGTGGAGCCGCGTAGGCTGTGTCGACTGAAGCCGGGAGAGGAGAGATCCGGGACGGTTGTGTTCTCCTCTCTGGATGAGGTGAGCAGCCGAGCTCTGTGCGCTGTCCTGCACCAGCTGTCCGACCTGTGCCGCCATGCAGGAGAGATCTTCCAGCGAGTGGAGCTTCAGGCTGCTCATATCTCCATCAGGACATCCGGCATACAACGCAGACTGGACTACTTACAGAGTACCGTCAAGCAGCTGGACCCCAAGAAAGTCCAAATCCGTGAGTGAAAACAAGTTTAGAGGCGTCACGGTGTCAGTCAAGTTTGTCTAGTCTGATCTTGTGCTTAAAATGGGAACGTTTAACGAATCCTTTAGAAATAGTTTGAACCGGGCAGTGTGGCAGAATACAATTTAAAACATTTGTACTTTTTTGTTAACTTAATTGAGTCTGCTTATAAAGTTGTGGGACAGCTGTTTTCTTATATCAGGTCTAAACTCGGCGTTCTAGCAGTGCGAAGTGTCTTTATAAATACTTTTTACAAACATGCCTAGTTGTAAGTCTAAAGGCCTTCGTCTATCTGTAGTCAATTGGATATGGTTTATTAACGAAGGACTGTTTTGACTGTAAATCCAATTATATAGTAAGGTAATGATATTGATTATGATACTAGATTATCAGTAAATAAAACCCCTTATCTAAAATGTTATCAAAACTAAATTGGCAGCCTTGCAGTCAGTACTTAGTACCTCTTTGCCACAATAACAGGCTTGAGTTTCCCTGATAATGCTTAATCAATCTAAGAGAAACATTGTTTTAACCTATTATTTAATAATAATGGTCACATTGTTTTAACCTATTATTTAATAATAATGGTCTATCATTAAAACAAACCTTTTGTGATCAGTAGTGATTCATTAGTTTGTGACTTATCCATTACTTTCACAGCACTTAGCAGACACCCATATCATACACTCATCTTTGTGAATCATACTCTCATAATAGGGATCAAAGCCTTACTCGAGGGCCCTAGCAGTGGCTCTTAAACCCTTAACCTACTGGTCAAAAGTCTAGTACCTTGCCCTTTAAACCACTTTTTATTAGATTTGATATCCACAAGTACAGTGCCTTATTGATATCATATAGTGCCATTAACAATACAAACTTAAAGCAAAACATCCCATTTTATGTTTGTAAACCTTATCTCTGGACCATAGAAGAAACCTCCAAAACTATAACAAGTTCATTTATGTACATACACTCCTGGGCAAACTAATGAGGCTAATCAAAAATCGCAATTTCTTAAGTTATTAATGGTCTTATCAACAAATCGTTGGTCAGAAAATTAGCAAGAATTAAGAAAATGCCCCCCTGAAATCGGCATCACCGTTTACTTGTCACTATTTTTCATTGTAGTGAACAGTCGGGCTGGAAACATGGAAAATTCACTTACATAATATTCTTGTATACAAAGAAAGTCATGAAAAGGATTTCAGTGTTTGACCTAAACCCCAACTTAACACATGGCTGGGTTTTGAAATCTTCCAAAATGTCTTGTCTTTTTGTTTAGACCTCTCAAGAAGATTTGGTCTCACATTAAACACAAACTAACTGGGATACATTTTTCAACTAACTTTTTTCAACTACTCATTAACTATTTAAATCCATTACCACTGAGTGGAACAAAGTTTATGTTTACAATTTTTTTTTAATCCAGCAGTGTAAAATTATTATAGGTTTTTTTGCTTTTTTTAAAGTGTGGAGCCGTTATAGGTTTCATATGTCCACTCCTGGGCAAAAAAGGAGAAGTTTGTGTTTAATGTAAGAGCTAATATTTTCCATACAGTTCAAATCTGGTCTGTGATCAGGCCAAACCATGAGCTGGGTGAACTGGGCAGATTACCTTTAAAAGATGAGCAAATGGTGGTACAGGTTTTCGGAGTGCATTTCCTTACTTCTTGCTTGATTTTTGACCAATGATTTGTTGTTAGGAACATTAAGGACCAATAATAATTTGCAATTTTAGTGTGTCCTCATTTTTCCCAGCAGTGTATGTTCAAAAGTTTACACTGCACGAGGAGCTAAAGGGAACCGTTCAGATTTTGTTGTGGATATAACTATAGGATATCAGTATCATAACTTGCCAGTGACGCAGCATCGCTTGCCTTACAAGAATGTCCCGGGTTCAAACCCAGGGTGGAGCGGCTTGGGTCCTTTCTGTGTGAAGTCTGCATGTTCTCCACGTGTCTGCGTGGGTTTACTCCGGGCACTCTAGTTTCCTCCCACAATCCAAAGACATGCTAGGTTAATTTGCGTCTCCAAATTGTCATTGACTTGCTTATGCAAAGTGTGTTCTGTGTAACTGGAAACAGCTGTCCCAAGTCCGGATAAATAAGGAAGGGTGGAGAAAGCAATTGCAAACTAGTCCACTATCCTGCCGAAATACTTCATGGTTCACATCAATGAAGGATAGAAATGTATGGAGATCGATGATCCATCAAGTGACCGAGAGTCGGCTGCAACTGTACGGTTAATCCCATCCCATCCTAGCCAGAGTGTCAGAAGGCCCAGACTGTCATGGAATTTACCTGGCTCAGGCAGGAGGTACACCTTGTACAGAACACCACTTAATCACAGGGGCTAGTAGCTGCACTGCTTGCTCCTCATTTTGCAAATCCAGTTTGAAGCCAGAGCTGCTAATCCCAGCAGCTGGCTATTACCTACATGATACCCCCCAAAACTAAAAAAAAAACAAAAAAACAATGATTTATGTGGGTCATTATTAACATAAAGTACATCGCAAGGAGCTATAGGCAAATGTAAAATAATAAATAATTTTGAAAGTTTGAGAAATCTCTATATGATATCCAAATCATCCTCAGGTTACGCCATGATATGCTAGATATGATTTAGTTTTTAGAACTATTAGAATTGTATACCCCAGCTGTATCCCAGTAACTATTCATGTGTGGCAACGAGGTGGCTGTGACGTATTACAGGGCAGAGGCACATTGTGTGCTGTGGTTTTGACCTCTAGTTATGCAAATGCAATCGTTGTGAAGGGTGGCAACCTTTCAGGCTTGATAGATCTCCAGCAAGGTACTGACCATCTGTATATGAAGACCCACACTTCTGTCAATGGTTTGCAGTAGGGTTTATCATACAGGCCTCAGACAGCTTATCTTAGAATTTCGAGGCATGACGGGACTTGAACTGGATACCTGAAATGGAGTATATCATGCTTCACTCTCACAGCATATTTTGACTCCACAGTATTGTGTATTGTTTGTTAATAACTACAGGCACCGTCAACAGTACGTCTGAACCCCATATTAGATACATATTCTGCTTTCTTTTAAAGCAAAGCTATATGGGATACTGTAGTGTAGCTTTATTAACTAAATGTCCAAAATACTGTACACATACAATAATGTTGTTACGTCTCATCCTCAGCTGGGCTGTGCTAGGACATTTCAACTGATCCAACCTGTGCTTTATTAGTACGCTGCTTATAAGGAGCACCACGCCAACCAAACGGTTCATGCTTATGCACACTTGCTGTTTTTTCTGCTCTCTCGCTGATTCAGTGGCCTGCACACTGATCATCCTGTGCTCGTTATTCTACTTTGTGTTTAATAAAACCTTCTGTACCAAAGTCATTACAACTCTATTTCAGCTAACGTATATGCCAAGGCAATATACTGCTCACAAAAATTAGGGGATATTTCACAATGACATATCCCATAACAATAAAATATATCTCTTAATTTATGTAAGCAGTGTATATGGGTTATATCGGGTTATCTGTACCCGTATTGTGATATGTTAACAATATACACCATAGATATTTCTGTTGTGTTGTATATGGTGATGTCCTGACTTCTCAAATGCTCTAAATCCTTGTTTTTGATTAAGGTTAACTAAATAATGAAAAATAAATAATGCAGCTGCAATAAAAGTTTTTATATACTTATATATTGCTTATATTTTGCTTATATTTAGCTTGTGAAGGTCCAGTCTTTTAAATATAGCCTGGTATAAAACCTAAAAACATATGCATACAAATCAGAAACGACTACATGAGTGGTTCTCAACATGTGGTCTTAGAGTGGGCCCCCTTTAACTACAGGCCTGTCATTACTATATTGTATTTATGCCCTCAAGATGCGAGTTCGACCACGGTTGTGATCTAGTGGGTAAAACTTTTAAGCACAATCTTTAATTAGATGTCTGATTGAATCACTATAATACAGCCTAAATTGAAGTATAACAACCATGTCTTGGAGTGATTAGTAGTGAATGGTGGTCCTATGAACAAGCAACAAGATTCAATCCAGTGATCAGTTTAGATGGGGATGTTACTTGGACATCAGACTAAGAACAAATTGGCATGTTGATTTACCTTCTGCTTAATTAGGGCTTTTAGACGAAGTTTGATGAAGTCCATGTGGAACCTTCTGCAGACATGAATATTGTCATTCTGGTACTCCAGAAAGATTCAGTCCCCAGGTGGGGAGTTCTGGGTCCTTTCTATGTGGAGAATGTTCTCCATGTAGGGTTACCATCCACAGTCCAAAGACATGCTTGTTAGGTTAATTGGTGTCACTAAGGATTGATGCCCTGTCTAGAGATGTTTCTGCGTAGTACCCTATGCTACCAGTTCTCCCACAACCCTGTCCAGGATTAAGCGGATTAGATAGTGAATGAATGTATTGTGAACATTAAGCGGCGCGTGTTACCATGGATTCTAGATTTGCAACCTCTTTTTGCCACCAAAAGCATAATATGTGGTGAGATTGGAGAACACAAAGCAGGAAACCAGAGAGCTTTCTTGGTATAGATCACTGTAGCTCTATGTGCATCCTTTACATTTAACACCTTTACCTAAATACACTTGTATTTATAATATTTAGCAGATGCTCTTATCCAGAATGACTTGCAGCTGATACAATTGTATGAAAAAAACTCTAAACAGTTGTATTGTGTCAGTGCTTGGACTGAACCCTCAACTAGATCTGGTCATTACTACATTAATGCTAATAGCTAAACCTCTTTAAATTCAACTTGCCCATGTTTTGGCTACATTTTGGTAACTGTTGTGTGAAAATAGTGACCTTGCTTGTGCTCTCAAACCTGTTTTTCTGGCTTGCATTGTTTTGTTTTATGACTGATGATATTTGAGATTAATGGTTCACCCAGTGTTTGAGTTATAGCTGAGCAATTCAGTTCAAATCTCGCTTTGTAATTGGAGACATGAAGACACACACTGGCTATAAGGTAGGGGTGTCTGATATTACCAACAAAATTATATCTCTGATATTTTGTCAATTGTCAATAATCATAAACAGAGAGTATTTTGACAGTGTATTTCTTATGTCTAAAGTACTTAAAGGTTATTTTGAAGGTTATTCTGAATTTGCACTGTGTTTTTCATGATGTTATCGGTGTAAGCATTTGTTATGTATTTCTATACGTAGCTTTTCTTGTTGTAAGACCCTTTATTTTGCATAATGATTCTACTTTGCTGAGTGTGTTTTTGTGCTGGTACCTTGGCTCGTGGAATGTGTCAAGGGCAGTTGACTCCCAAAGTTTGTCATAATCTTCATATTCTAAATGGTAGTTAATTGCAGATGGTGAAAATGAGTTAGTTGTTAAGCGGTCTTTTAACAGAAATCAATTTCTGGCATAGTTTGTAAATGGCCATCTTTTGAGCAACAAATGACTTTACCTCCATGCGAGTGAGGATGAGCAATTAAATCTAACAGTGTGCCCTGCAAGGCTGATGATGATGATGATGATGATGATAGATACTTTATTGATCCCCGGGGGGAAATTCAAGGAGGCTGGTGGTTTCTGTATTTTGTCTCTTTGAGCAGTTTGTTCAATCATTTTTAACTTCAGCCATGCTTTCAGGCAGAACGCTGGCTTAGTTTGTGCATCTAACAAGGGTTTGGTGAATGCACGTCTGTACTGCATATTATTTTCTGTCAGTCAAAAGGTCTTTCTCATAATGTTTTGACATTCAGCAGCTCTTTAAGGGATAAGTTCCTTCTGCTGGCATAAAGCACGAAAACCACAATCATTGAGACCTTGTAGCTATTTGTTTGAAGAGTACTTTGTAGTTGTCAGATGATTGTGTGCCTGTCAGGGTCTTTATATAGACTGCACAGGAGAGATAGACTTTACTCAGAAGTTTGTGTTCTGAACAAAATCCTCTGCAATGGAATATGTAATGTTATGTCACACAGTACCTTTAGGACTGCATTAATTCTGCCGTAGATTCAACAAGGTTCTGGAAGCAATCCTCCACATAGACTTGACAGCATCACGCAGTTGTTGCAGATTTGTCGACTGCGCATCCATGATGCAAATCTCCTGTTCTACCCTTTTAATTCCTTCAGTGTACAGCTGCACACTCATGCAATAACTTGCCACATTTAAGTGATGATTGTTATAATGTGCTATATCTGCTAAATAGTATTTAATGGGAAACAGCTGCAGCATGACATGGGTCTCTCAAGAGCAAGCCACTTTCTTCTTATTGTTCTGTTGTGAATTATGGTAGGCCAAAGAGGCATAGCTTTGTTCTAATTCAGGCATGTCCCCCAAGGAAATGTCTATTCAGTCTTTTTAACCACAAACTTTAGTGACAGTATATGTACTAAATCTTTAGGACCGCCTCTCAAAGATTCCATTGTCCTCAGGAATTCCTTGTGTTGTCATCTAGATAGGTTTGTTTCCCTCCACTGCTACTATCATCTCTTGATATATCCACTGTCTGCACTCCTCCAGTTCTTGTGAAGGACCAACGGAACATCAAAGGTGCTATTTAGCCCAGAATAGACCACCATTTTTCATGTGTAAATGATACGAGTGTCAGTGTTTCAGTGAAGTATGTCCAGGATGCGGCAGGGTCCTCGTACAGTGCATCCGGAAAGTATTCACAGCGCTTTACTTTTTCCACATTTTGTTACGTTACAGCCTTATTCCAAAT
>JAVSBV010151910.1:0-15247 GCA_033117975.1 Parotocinclus spilosoma
TCCTCATAACCCTAATAATGGTCCTAAAAACAAAAATACACTCCTCATAACCCTAATAATGGTCCTAAAAACAAAAATACACTCCTCATAACCCTAATAATGGTCCTAAAAACAAAAAAACACTCCTCATAACCCTAATAATGGTCCTAAAATCGGAGGTGTGACTGGTCAGACGTGGAACCTCATCAAAAATGTATTTTCCCTCCAGCTACCTTGTCTCTTCGACTAGTAGATCCAGTAAATTGTTAAACTGCTCCCTCTCCCATCTCTACATACACATTTTATGTTTTTTTTTAAAAATTTTTTTTAATGTAGAATTCTGATTCTGGCTCCTCTCAAGGTTTCTCCCTCTTAATCTCAGGGAGTTTTTCCTCGCCACTGTCGCCGTATGGCTTGCTCATTAGGGACAACACAATCCAATTTGTGACACTTGTTCATGTATCCGTGTAAAGCTACGCAAATCGAATCGAATTGAATTGAATTAAATAGTAGATTTCGGTCTCCCAGGAATAGAAGTTCTAGACTTTAATTGCACCGTTCCCAATGGCCCGCTCGTCTCAGAATCTGATAGAACGTCGTACAGTATCCAGGCTACATGTAGGCTTCGGTGGATGCTCATGATCAATAGTCAGATCAGCGTCCTTCATGCTGAATTAACAGCAGCTCCTGGTCCAGCAAATAATCCCCACTGACAGGTTATTGATTAGCCTGGAAAACGCACAGAGGTGTCATTTCCTTCTGTAATACAGTCGACTCTTTAATTATTAAGGCTTCATTTCAAACTCGGTCCAGCAATCCATTTCAGTTTATTAACGCCAAATAACGTTCAGCTAAACCTTGATGAATGGATGTTAGTAGGATTATAATAACCACGACCTGTATTAAATTAGATTAGTTTTCTGACAAACCCCATTTTGATGGAGCAGATAATCCAAGGTTTGAATAGCAGATGTTGAAAAAGTCCGAATCCAAGCCGGATCATCCTAAAATACAGCTGGGTAATGATTTATGAACCAACAAGAACTTAAAAAAAACTCACCTCAAAGCAATGGGTCATTAAAGTCCCAGGTTTAGGAGAGCAGAGATGGGTCGAGATAGATCAGCAGTGCAGCTTTGAAAAGGAAAACCTTCCAAGAGGAAAGCCAGCGAGTGAATGTTCACCCCCCTCTCCCTATCTAACCCTGGTACAGCGTGAACGGTCGAACGCTCGAGGGCTGGGCCGGAGCGTGAATGAACCAACGTGACTGCCAGTCCATACTGGAGTTACATACACACTGCATGGCTTCATTGACTGTTCATAACAACAATAATCGAATCTGGAATCAAGTCTGTCACGTCAGTTACGTAGTCCCACAATTCCCCGGTATGCCGTTTATACTTGATCGACTCACCAGAGGTGGAATACGAACCAGAAAGGCTCAACTGGGAGCGCCCCCGAATCTGCAGATCTGCAATTAGAAAACATTTTGAGGTGCTAGAAGGAGTGTTAAAGAAGCCCAGTCTGCTTCACGATTTGGCATGCTGTTGGCTTGGGATGCCGTTCCTTTGGGTATAAAAAGAAAACCTCATTTATTAGATAGATAGATAGATAGATAGATACTTTATTGATCCCCGGGGGGAAATTCAAGCATAGGAACAAACCTCTGGCCAAGTTATTTTGTCATGATTCCAGGCATGTTAGACCATTATTACGGCTCTCGAGGAGTGTATTTTTGTTTTTAGGACCATTATTAGGGCTATGAGGAGTGTATGTTTGTTTTTAGGACCATTATTAGGGCTATGAGGAGTGTATTTTTGTTTTTAGGACCATTATTAGGGTTATAAGGAGTGTATTTTTGTTTTTAGGACCATTATTAGGGCTATGAGGAGTGTATTTTTGTTTTTAGGACCATTATTAGGGTTATGAGGAGTGTATATTTGTTTTTAGGACCATTATTAGATACATTTGAGCTCTCTGTACCAGACTCTGTACCAGTGAAAGCCGTCCCATCATCGAGTCTTCATTGGCTTTTCCCCGAATTGATCTGGTGAGGCATGTGCTGATCTCTGTGTTCACATGGCTTTACATCAGACATCAGACGAAGCGCTTTAGGGCGGAGTGAACCTCCTCCGGTGACGATCAGTACCCTAAAGTCTCAGAAATTTAAGGAACTAGCGTGAAGGCCCCTTCAGGGTTGAGGTTCTGCTCGAGGTTCCTGAACTAGACGACCTTGGAGTACCTTAAGTAACATTGAATCCTTGAACCAGCATTAAAACTAGATTTCCATTTTAAAGTATACAAGACAACAAAGAACGAAACGAGTGCAGTCCCAGAGGCCAGGGGTGCCGCCCCAGGTCAAAAAGGAATGCAGGGTAACCTCTAAGCACCCAAAGTTGACGTTCATGAGTGAACCGAGAGGAGAAAGGAGATCTAGAACATGTTTAAAGCACTGGACTACTGACCAGACGGTCCAGGGTTCTAACGTAGTACTGTTATTACTGTTCGAAAACAAGTCGACCATTCCAGGACAGCTTCCACGTCGTTATTTTCCTTTTCTCTTTGACAGAATGGACCACGACCATCACAGCAGCAGGCGAGGAGGCCACTGCAGGCATTACGAAGGCGATGACGGTTCGTTGACGCGTCAAATTCCTTTTCTTTATCGACCCTGGTCTCATTGTGCATTCTCAATCTTTAAAAGTCTCTAACACGATTTACGAAATTCCTACCTGAAGAGATTTCCCACCTCTGGGGAACTCGTTCTCCTCTTAAGCTCCCACAGAAAATCGCCGGCATTGCAGGAGGTAATCTGGCCTAATCCTACCGTGATTAAATGTAGCTCGTGCCATGGCTGTTTTGTACCAAAAACACATTTCTGTATGAAAAGAAGTTAGATGGAACATCGTAAGAACTGCCGACGTGCATTTTCTAGGGTTCCAAGTCTGCCACGTTCTACCAAAGAGACCCCCCACACATTTTCCTCTCGTTCCTCAGAGCACCAGTGTTTCTACATCGGCGTTCCGGTGCAGAGGAGCAGCAGAAGGAAGCGGCGGCAGCACAGGCACTCCTGTAGGCACGAGCATGACCACGAGAGGCATCACCATCGGCGTGAGCGCCATGACGTCGAAGAACCGCGGGCGCCGGACGGAGAGGATTCGAACGAGCAGCTCTCGGACGTGAACTCTAACAGTGAGTTACAGGCTTCTGTTCCCTGTTCTTCTGTAACCACGTTTTTTGGGTCCCAGATCAACCGATGTTAACGAAACTTCATCCAACCTGACGTACCGTCAAGCACGAATATCTCAGCATAGTTCCTGTCTAACCTTCATAAAAGTACAGGACGAAGCTCGGGCTTAGACGAAGGACACGGGGTTCCAAACCATTACCGTTCAGGCGGCATTGGCTCTTTAGTTTCTTTCATCTTTTAGAATGGGGAAAATGAGAGGGAGGGCTTACTGGAGGTGGAGGTGGAGGCGGAGGAGGAGGAGGAGGAGGAGAACACTTGTTAGGTCTTATGTGGTCGAGCCACTTGATTTCGGCTTTGCTAAGACCACAAAATAACTCAGCATAGAAAAAAAAAGCACTGGGCCGGAGCACAAGGTGGAACAAGACCTTCGTTGAGAAGAACTTTGTGAATCCAGCAAGCCAAGGGCGTTCAATGGAAAAGGAAGGATATCTGAAAAGGAACAGACCAGAAGGACAGAAGCCCTGAAGTGCCACTTGGACGCCAAATAATCCGTAGCTCCCAGATATTTCATCAGAAACGTTAAAGATGGACCAAGAGAGCCTCGAAGTGGGGTCGTCCGACGTTCAGGCTTCACTCTCAGCCAGCCCGGGCTCCTGCTCTACTCTTCCAGGTAAACGTGTCGTCCATAATTCATTCGGAACCAGTTCTGTTTCTTTTACAACCACGTCTGAAACCTGTCTTTTATATCAATGTGTCTGGGCTCGTATTATACTATTCACAGTAGAGGGCTTCGGCTAAACAAGCTGCGGCCTAAGACTTTTGCACAACACCGTACTTGTACTAAAGGCTGAAGAAGGCATTCCGCTGGAACTCACGCTCCTGGCTGTGCCACGGGAATTAAACGATTAAACAGCAAGAGAAAAAGTGTGCCTAATCCTCTGGTTCATAAGGACTAAGAGTCAGAATGAAATCTTAGGGAACTTGTGTTTTCCACTTGTGCTGGGGTTAAGATCTAAAGAGACCAGGGGCGTAGATCAGATCCCTTCTGTAGGGGGTCTATATACCCTGTTATACTCTTATAGAAAGGGTAAATATTTGATACCGTTCTGCCTTACACATGCTGATGTGGTGTCCTAATACTTTTGGACAGAAACGTATATTTATGAGTGTCTTTGTGTTGGCAGTGTCCCCAGCTGCGGAGAGGTTACGGTGCATCCTTGGCGATGATGACGATGCCACACCAACACTCTTTACTGAGATGGACACGCTGCACCATGAAGGTGGAGAACTGGAGTGGAAGGAATCTGCCAGGTAACCGGACGCTGTGAGCTGAACGTGCTTGAGTCGCGTCCTTTGAAGAAATCTGGCTTTACGTGGTTCGGCTGGTCCGAGCCGAACAACACCCCCATTTTTGTATCTCTGTGCTTTCTCAGGTGGGTGAAGTTCGAGGAAAAGGTGGAGGAAGGTGGAGAACGGTGGAGCAAGCCTCACGTTTCCACGTTGTCGCTGCACAGTCTCTTCGAGCTCCGCACGTGTTTGCAAACCGGCAGCGTCCTGCTAGACCTGGAAGGCTACTCTCTGCCACAGATAGTGGGTGGGTTGTGTTATTGTGTTGCTATTGTGTTATTAAAACGACCGTTGTCAGGAAGTCTCAAAAGACTGAGAGGCTGGTGGACTAATCACATTCACGCATGTCACTCTGAAATGTCCTGATTAAGCGTCTGTGTTTCTTTCGTGTTCAGAGGAAGTAGTGGAGAAGCAAGTGCAGGATCACCTGATTGATTCAGAGCTCAGAGAGAAGATCAGTTTTGTCTTGCTGAGGAAGCATCGCCACCAGACCAAGAAACCCATCCATCGCTCGCTGGCGGACATTGGGAAGCCGAGTCCTTCTAATAAAGGTCTCGAGTTGTGTTTGTTCATGGTTTTGGCTGTCACGGTAGGAAGATCTCCACAGGGTCATAAAGTCCAAAGGTGGTCCAAAACCATCTTGAAAATAGGAGAGAAATGGATCAAAGGTTGCTAAACTATTACCGTAAACGTATTAATTAAGGGTTTTTAAGGGTGTGTCTTGGTCCTCCCAAGGTTTCACCATGCCACTGTCACCCTAGTAGACTATGGGCCCTAACAGAGATGATGCTCCAACCTAAAAGCGCCATATAAAGACATTTAACTTGACTAACTGGTAGCAACATTTGACTTGCGTCACAATCTGTCTCACAATCCTCACTTCTTTTAGAACATAGAACATCTTCTGGTTCTACTGTCTACACCACACTCTGCCCTCATCCTTTAACTAACAACCAAAGTGATTAATATAAACACAATACCATTCTCTATTCTTTGATGTGTCCTATACATTCTGTCTCTTTTTTCTTTACTCTCTTTCCGTATGTTATAATCCTTCCTTATCCTGGACCTGCATTAGACCGCAGTCCAAGCCGTAGCTCTGACTGCAAATCTAACTTCCATCACTCCACTGAGGACCTGCGAGGTCGGCAGAGTGGAAATCTGGGAAAACTGCGTGAGTCCAGGCTTCTGAAACCACTTTAGACCTCCGGATTAGAAGTTTAGATTTGTCTGCTTCTTAAATTCTCCCACAATCACCATTTCCTTCTGGTATTTTTATCTCTTTACGCTTGTTGGACAGCTTTGACCCATGTGGCGTCTGTGTATAAGACACAGAATTTCAAATGAATATAATGTGTGTATTTTCTTTATTTCAGATCATTCCCATAGCCGTAGTATGAATGACATCTCAGTCACTCCAAGCACAGACCAGGTAGCTTCGCTGGCCATTTTCGATGTAGTTTTGTTATTTCTTCTACATGGTTGTTATGTGCGCTCATTAAGATCCGAAAATGTGTTCACTAATTAGGAGATTAGCACAAAGTGCCCCAATTCCTGAGAGATTTGTGAGATTTTGGTGACAAAGCCATTCTGTTTATTCACTTTAAAGTGGGAGGGAAAAGAAAATATCTGTTATATGTAAGAAATAAACAAACTTAACCAGTTAATAAATCTACACTAGCTATAAGTTTACCTTTCTAAGGGAGAACCAGGTCTGTCAGTTATACTAATAAGAGTCTGCACTGTTTACCACAAATTTTTTGAGCTAAAACTAAAGTTTAACTTAAGTGCAGCTACGTGGTTCAGAAAATCAGTAGTTTATAGTCTCTACTGAGATTAATAAAGGGTAAATTTAAATAAAAAATCATTTTATTCAGCTAATAAACGCGAACAGATCACACGTCCCAAATCACCGCTTACTAATCACACAGTGCACTACTTTGGGTGTATATGTCGTGCTACATAGTGTTCTCGGGTATGGATTAAGGTGCAATTTGGAACACAGCCGGTCGAGCGGTTAGCAAAGAAATGCGTTACTGGTGCAATATCAGAAAGTAATACATATAGTTTTAAAATCCACTGACTTTGCCATAAATCAGTTTCTTATATGATTTCAGTCAGAAAAGTAAGTAAAGAAAGTAGCAGAGTTACAACTTACTAAAAGTAAGAAGTGTCCATCGGCGCTGACAGGAATTTATCTTCTTTATCTTAAACGACTCCTTCAGACGAGAAAATAAACGCAAAATCCACCGATCTTGTTGATTTTATGTGTAAAATAACTTCAAGATGTTTCCTGGTACTGGTTCCTGACAGAAATGTGTATAAAAGTGTATTTATTCGAACTGTTTGGCTATGAGCTGCAATGGCATCTCTCGCCATTTCAAATTAATTTTATTAATTTATAACAAAACAATGACTATTCAGTGCTTTAACTTGCAATTAAAACACAAATAAAACGTGTTTTGTGTTTTGGTAAACAGCAACAAGTCCATAAGCAGGCATTGTCCATCTTATAAGACTGATTACTTCAGATCGCATGAATTGCATCACTTTAAAAAAAAAAAAATCGATTCAAACGATTGTCTTAAAGCTCAAGAACAAATTCATGAAGAAAATCCCCAGGGATGCAGAGGCTTCTAATGTGCTCATAGGAGAGGTGGATTTCTTGGACAAGCCCTTCGTGGCCTTTGTTCGGCTCGCTCAAGCTACAACGTTGGGCGGCCTGACCGAAGTTCCTGTGCCCACCAGGTAAATAAAATACTGTAAAATGTACAGCGTTATTACTGAATGATGTTTTCTAAGCTCTAAAGCTCTACTGTTCTTCCCCTCTGCAAGGTTTCTCTTTATTCTGCTTGGTCCTCAAGGCAAAGTCAAGTCCTATAACGAAATCGGCCGTGCCATTGCCACTCTCATGGTTGACGACGTAAGAATGCAGAATTTATCTTCCATGAAACGTCCTAAATGCAGTTCATAGCGCAAAGCCTTTACGTACACTTTCACCTTTACACTGATAGCTCTTTAGCAGCGTGGCCTACAAGGCCAGAGAGCGTGAAGACTTGGTAGCAGGACTCGACGAGTTTCTGGATGAAGTGATAGTGCTCCCGCCAGGAGAATGGGACCCAAAGATTCGGATTGAGCCACCAAAGAAGGTGCCCTCGGCAGAAATGAGGTGATGGTGTGCGATATTTGCGGTGTCCACCAAGGTCGTGAAAAAAAGCAGGGAAATATAATTTTGCCAATGCTCTGCAGAAAGTCCGTTTTTTCGCTAAACGAGTTGGGACAAGCGAACGGAACCGCGGGAGGAGGAGGAGCAGCCGATGATGACGAAGTGATGCCCGTCGCTCACGAATTGGGAGAGGAGTTGACCTTCACCGGGAGGTAACCGTACCCAAGGAACGAGTGGATATGGTGCTGCTTAAATAGCAGGCTGCGGCTAAAACCTTTGATGCTCATGTAGATTTTGTGGAGGTCTTTACCTTGACGTCAAAAGGAAACTGCCCTGGCTGCTGAGCGACTACTCTGAGGGCTTTCACATCCAATCGATCTCGGCTGTGCTCTTCATATACCTAGGCTGCATCACAAACGCCATCACGTTCGGAGGATTGCTAGGGGACGCCACCGATAATTACCAGGTAACGTTATTTAGTGCCTTTCCCAAAAAGACTCAGAAGGGACATGAAACGATTTCTATTGCTTCCCCCAGGGTGTGATGGAGAGCTTCCTGGGCACGGCTTTAGCTGGAACGGTCTTCTGCGTGTTCGGGGGCCAACCCCTTATCATCCTGAGCTCCACTGGACCGATTTTGGTCTTTGAAAAGCTTCTATACGAGTTTTGCAAGTGAGTAAGGATACTCAGTAATACTGGCAGTGACAAATGGGTGCTTCTAAACAATAATAATCTGTCACTAATCAGCTGTTCTGAGTTCAGAGTACGCCTGTCCTGTTCTCATAAAGCCAGACTTTTATAATTTCTTGTTCCTCGGATGTTTCTACTTAAGAATCTACTGAGGAGGGAGGGAAAAAATACAAATAAATCTTTATTTTTTTTAGCACTTTTCAATTTCTCGAGGACTATGCGGAATCAATGCAAAGGAAGGAGGAAGGAATAAAATTATTTTTTTTATTTAAAAATACAATTTATTTAACCCACAATTAAATTAGGGTGAATCTGGAAAAAATTTAATGTACAGAACAGTACCCTTGGCTCTCCAACGGAGGGTGGAAAATGCTAAAAAAAAAAAAAAATAATAATAATAATAATAATTTTTTTAATTTCAACCATTAGTGCTGCGGCAGATCTGCGAAATACCCCCAAAAATATATAGTTTTTTTTTGTATTCTTCAAATATGATAGTTGAAATATGATCCGCGAAACAAGCAATATAAAAAGTGCGGCCTAAAGGAAGGAAACCAGCATATTTTGGACAATTTGCGTTTCTATTGAATGAATGCTGTGCTGATTTTCACGCTCAGGACTAGCAGTATCGACTACATGGAGCTACGTCTATGGATCGGCCTGCATTCCTGCTTCCAGTGTCTGCTGCTGGTGGCCTCGGATGCCAGCTACATCATCAAGTACATGACCCGTTTCACAGAGGAGGGCTTCTCCAGCCTCATCTCGTTCATCTTCATCTCTGATGCCATCAAGAAGATAGTCGGATCCTTTCAGTACTACCCCATCGACATGACCTTCAAGACGAACTACATCACCGCGTACAAATGTGAATGTCTGCCTCCTGACCAAGGTGAGCCCGACAAGACCCAAGACAGAACCAACATTGTTTTTTTGTTTGTTTTTTTTCACTTTTTGTTTCGCTTTCTGTTCTAGCTAACTCCTCAGCCTCCTTCGGCCCGGACAACTTCACCGATTACCCAATGGTAAGGGCAAAAGCGGCAAAACTGCGTAGCGGTTCTGCTGTATTGAGAAGGTGTCGTTAAATCTCCCGTCTCTCAGTACAACTTCACAGGTCTGGACTGGAGCCAGCTGAGTAAAAAGGATTGTCTTTTGTATGGTGGAGCTCTGGTGGGCAAGTCCTGCAAGTATGTTCCTGACCTGGCTCTCATGTCCTTCATCCTGTTTTTTGGCACCTACTCCATGACCATTTCGCTCAAGAAGTTTAAGTTCAGTCGCTATTTTCCCACCAAGGTTTGACAAATCTCATTCATGTTGGAATGTGGTCCTTAAAGGGCTTAACTTTTGTGTTTTTCCATTTCCCTTTTATTGCTTGCTGACCCGAAACGGTGTCTGCTGGTCTGTTAGTAAATCAGGAACAGAACATGAGGATTCATATTTAATGATTTTAAATAGATTGTTATAGATATACAGTTGCTATACAGTACTTAGGCCGCCATTAGACCATTAGATCTGATACACTATCGTTGAAAAGTTGGTATAACGACCCTTCATAATTGCCTCTTTATGACCATTATAGCTTTGCTTAAAACAAATCTAAAGGTGGCCTAAGACTTATGCACTTGTCGAACTGCCTTTGCTATGTACTTACGATTCATTTAATGTCCCATTCATACCCACCCACCCCAGTGCCGTGCCCTAATTGCAGATTTTTCCATCGTCATATCCATTGTTGTCTTCTGTGGTCTGGATTGCCTGATGTCCCTGGACACTCCCAAACTGCACGTGCCCACTGAGCTCAAGGTCAACCAAGTGTCCGATTCCGTCCTACCCCTTCAACCCTAACGAAAAACCTTCCCTGCTTTCCTTGGTCGCGCCGCCTGCTTTAGAACGGCTATGAAACCAGATCGGTCGATCGGCTTTTAACCTCTCGTTTGTCATCTTTCGTCGTTTCTTTCTCTAAAAACGCTCAGCTTCGGAAACTCATCAGCGATTTCGCGATCTTCTCGTCAATCATGACTTTCGTGGGTCTTGATATGTTAATGGGGCTTGAAACGCCCAAGCTTATCGTGCCTACAGAGTTTAAGGTACGGGCATGATTAATTACGTCTGATATTAGTAAACCATTACTAATCATTAACATACCGCATGTAGTGACTGTCTTTCAAATAATGCCATCACTTTTTGGAGCCTAGGTTTAGTCTTTATCCTGTTTAGAGAGTTTTTCCTTGCCGCCGTTGTCCCTTTGAGACCATGCGCTAATGTAAAAATAATAATACTAATAGAACCTGACTTCTTTTCCATTGTAGCCAACCAGACCAGATCGTGAATGGGTGGTCATGCCGGTGGGGAAGAACCCCTGGTGGATGTATTTGGCCAGTTTCGTACCCGCTCTTCTAGTCACCATCCTGATCTTCATGGATCAGCAGATCACTGCCGTTATCGTCAATCGCAAGGAGAACAAACTCAAGGTGTCCCTTTGGCTTATCATCGTCTGTTTTGGTTTTGCAGTCCCATCCAGCTATCCGAAATATGGTTATTTGATTTTTTTTTCTTCCGCTCGCTTCATTCTCCTACCCACTATTCGGTGCGCTAGCTCCCCCTAGGAGACCCGACACTCCAGTGGTAGCTCGGTGAAATTGTTATCAAGCGGCATTTTGCCTCTACCTACACCCTTCGTGTCTACCGGCATGTGGGAAGAAGCGGAGACCAGTTTTTAAATTAAATATTGTACCGAACAAATCGGTTATAATTTAGTCCTAATGTTGATGGTAATTCCATTTAAGGCCAGACTTTTTTTATTGCATATTTGAAGAATACAAAAGAAAAATCTTTTTTTTTTTTTTTTTTTTTGGTATTTCTCAGATCCGCCACAGCACCAATGGTTGAAATAAAAAAAAAAAGAGCCAACGGTTTTCTTCTGTTCATTCAATTTTTTCCCCAGATGCACTTTAATTTAATTGTAGGTTAAATAAATTATTTTTAAATAAAAATGTATTTTTATTTCTTCCTACTTCCCTGTATTGACTCCACATCTTTCACATGCTGAAAGATGTATTGAATAGATTTATTTATATTTTTTTTCCTGCCTCCTCAGTAGATTCTTAAGTAGGGACATTCAATGAACAAATTAAAAAAATGTAAAAAGTCTGGCCTAATTGCAAAAAAAAAAAAAGTTTTATTGTTAAAGAATCGGATCATGAAATCGGTATCGTGAATCGAATCGAATCGTGAGCAGAGGGAATCGTTACACCCCTGGCCTTCGCTACATTTTATTTTGAAGTATCATGATAATAAGGACAGCGCCACACACCGGGAACAGAAGCAGAATCCCCCGTCCGGTCCATGAATAAGTAGGCAGAACATCTTTGTGGGCAACAAAATTATTGGGACGTCATTGAACTGACGTGACCATTTCTCCAGAATTGTTTGCTTTTCGATCAGACTGTGTTGTGACCCTTTTTTTTTTACATGTTGGACCTGAGCAGAAGGGGTGCGGCTACCATTTGGATATGTTCTGGGTGGGCATCCTTATGGCGGTGTGTTCCTTTCTGTGCCTGCCCTGGTACGTGGCAGCGACCGTCATTTCCATCGCTCACATAGACTCCCTAAAGATGGAGAGTGAGTGCAGCGCTCCCGGCGAGCAGCCCCAGTTCCTCGGGGTGCGGTGAGTGCCTAAAGGAGAGCGTGTCCGTGTGTTTATTAGTCGCCTCTGAAGTCCGTAGAGCTCGAAGGTCATTCCTTTGTCCTTTTGATTTCCCGCAGGGAGCAAAGGCTGACTGGGATTCTGGTCTTTGTGCTCACGGGACTCTCGGTTTTCCTCGCTCCCGTTCTGCAAGTGAGTCCCTCTTGGTCTCCGGTTTGGGTTTGAATATTTAGTTAGGTTACGTGGCAACTTGGCATGGTTTCAAACTGCTTCTGAGTTGTATTGGACTCGTTTCATGTTGATGTTTTCCAGTACATTCCCATGCCTGTGCTCTATGGTGTGTTCCTGTACATGGGCGTGGCCTCCCTAAGTGGCATTCAGGTACACCTGCATACATTCAAAACACACACGTTTAGAGTTTTGTTTTTTTTCCGAACTAGTGCTTACCCGAAATCGTTCTTGTCGCAGTTTTGGGAGAGGATCAAGCTCGTCCTGATGCCTGCGAAGCACCAGCCGGACTTTGTTTACCTCCGGCACGTGCCACTACGCCGGGTGCACCTCTTCACCTTGGTCCAGATCACCTGTTTGGCTGTGCTTTGGATCCTGAAGTCGACAGTAGCAGCCATTATCTTCCCAGTTATGGTAAAACTAAATTAAAAAGCGACTAAAACAATAAACAGTGATGACTGAGGTCTGAAAATGGAATCAATAAGGGCTTTTTCAGGATAGTTGATTCCGAAGAATGCCCGTGGAACAGTCATATGGTCTAACCACATTGGCGAATGTTTTTCTCTCATGTCAGTGGCCAACTGTCAAGTAAGGGAGAGGATATAGCAAATAAAATAGCGTATATTGGACGGTTTTAACGCAAAATTGCCGCCGACCTTTTGGCAGGATTGAAAGCCTTTGTGTCTGTTTGGGTTTGTTTTTGGCAGATCCTGGGGCTGATGGTGGTGAGAAAGATGCTGGACTTGGTCTTTTCCCAGCATGACTTGGCCTGGCTGGACGACATCCTTCCTGAGAAGGACAAGAAGAAGAAGGAAGATGAGAAGAAGAAGAAAGAGAGGAAAAAAGCCAAAGCCGACAGCGACGAAGAGGTTAGCCGATGCCCGGCACGACTTTGCGCTGTGACGTCGGTCGCCGTTTCGTAATGACTCAGTCGATTTCTGTTCTTCTGTCCCACAGTGTTGCTGAAAGGCGCCATGTAACGTTTACTTTTACGTCCCGTTCCCTTTGCATGGCTTGCGTGTTTGCTCTAACGCTGACTAGTTTTGCGTACGTTCCTTATGTCAGTGTTGTTGCATGCCGTTGTATCTCTCCTAGTTGAACTGCCCCACTGAATGCCCTCCTTTGGTGAAGATACCCATGGAACCGTTAGCGACATCCTCCCCTCGACCCGCAGTGATCGTCCCCTAACATGCCCTAGCTGTGAGTAAACACACCAGCTTTTGGTTTGGACTCCCTCAGATACCAAAACCTGTGTTCATGATCCCTATATAAGTGTATATGTGTGTGTTCTAACCTGCGTTCCCTTTTCCTCAGTGCCACTCTGAACTGGAATCTCCAGCTTTCCATCTCTAGCTCGTTCCTCGGTCCGTCCGGCTGTCCTCTTTGTACCAGGTTCACGTGGAGCCGAAACGTGAAGAGGCTGAGATTTAGTCCGTGTGACACTTTTCAGACTTGGCTACGAAACAACACGTGTGTTATAGCTCACATAGATCATCCCTGCTGTTCTTTACACCATAAAAGCACGATTAAAAAGCGCCCAGTAGATCTAAAATGGAAAGAATTGCCTTTAAAATATGTATCCCACCACGAGCGCCGTTATAGATTCCTATTTCTGAATGCCTGTATGTGTGAATTTGAAATGTAGTCATAGGAATAAAGGTGTATTAAAAATCCCAGGCAGTGTCCTTGCAGTGTTTTTTGATGAACGAGTTTGGTGGATACGGGGTGATTATCCTGCATCAGCAAGGCCTTTTTCTGACGTGCTCTTCGGAACAAGCCAAACGGGCACAGCTGGGAACGAGAAACACGGTGGAAACTGTAAATTTAGTACGAATTTACTTGTAACGCTTGGATATTGTTATTAAAATCGAATTGTACAACTTTCCCAGGTAATATCTGACCAATAGTATCTGTACTTTTATTTAAGTCCTGTTAATTTAAATGTGTACTTTATGATTTCCCCCTTTGCTTATTCCTGACCCGACCAGCAAAATATGAACCAAAATGCAACCCTAACATTTTGAAACATTAGAGAGGATTTTTTTTTTATTTTATTCAGAGATCCAGGCAGATTTTGACCGCAAACACGTGACGCGGTTCGCCATTGCCACGTGCCGCCGTTTGGTCGCTGGGATTGGTCAGGCGGTGTCTTATCCGGTGGAGGTACGGCAGGAGGAACAATAACAGCTATGGGGGAAATCTTCGAGTCCACGAACAGATTTGGTTCTCTTTCGTTGACGCAGCTGAACGAACTGCTGGAGGATGAAGACAAGCTCAGCGAGATGGTCCAAGAAATGGAGGAGGTGAGAAGAAAGCAAATGGAGGGTATTGGCCATGGTTATTAAGCTCTGCTGCAGCTCGAGCGTCTCTGCCTACCTTTGTACCGTGGACTCTTTTTTTTAATTAATAGATGTTGCTTCACATTGATTAAAAATAATAAACTGCAAACACAGATGCGGTGATTAGACAGAAACTGAACCTTTTCTTTAAATATTAGGTAATAAACAATATACTGCGTTGCATGAAGTGCTTAGAAGGCAGGAAGAATTTATATAAAGCCCTCGTGCTTTAGATAGATCAATTTAGAGCTTTAATGAATGCATAAAGCTCTCAGAAACCGTTTATGTAACTTTTAAGGCTTTATGAATTGGACTGGACTGACATTCAAAACCAGTTTAAGGCGACCTCTTCTTTGGGACCTGGTCCATTATCATGCTGGACGGGTAAGGGATGCTAATGGGCTGTGGCATTTAAACGTACAAAATAAGTTTGTATCTTAATGTGGGATAGTTCATAATGAAATGTACCCAAATTTTGGCGAGCAGTGTGTTATAAATGGGAAAAGAAATATGAAATATATATATATATATATACAGTCAAATCCGGTTAATGTGAAGCGACTGTTTTGGTCCTAATAACCGGCTGGTCCTAATAAACAAACATGCCCTATGTTAGAAGACGGGACGTGCTATGTAACATATTAAATGTTTATTAAACCTTTATTGTA
>JAVSBV010151919.1:0-15243 GCA_033117975.1 Parotocinclus spilosoma
TCGTGATTAATACATTTTGTTCGAGCAAACTCTTGATCGACAATTAATCTAAAGTCGATTAATCATTTGCATCCCTACTGGCTACCTAGTGTGTGTTGCTGGGATATATGATTGGTTGGAGGTGTTGGTAGTGCTAGAGAGAATCAATTTATTGACAGATCCTGCTCACGCTTTTCCTTCATGTATATTAAAAGCTTTGTTCCACCAGCGAAATGCATTTTAATACATAGCAGACAAGCATGTCGTGGGTATCACATTGTAGTCACTATATTGACTATTGTAGTCAAGCACAGGGCATATACAGATCGACAGAATCCTGTGTAAGGAGTCTGCTCCTCTCTGAGTCACCCTTTCAAGCTGATTAGAAAGGCACCATTTTAGTTGTTTACATTTAAAATAAGGAAGATGCTTCTAGCCTGATTTTACAATTCTAATTCAGCTTTTATTTCTCTATGCTCTCTTTCTCTATGTGCAGAACCTGGTCTCATCCGTTAGTATGTAAAGCTCAATAATCTGGTGTCTTTCAACCCCATTTTTGTTTACCACCTCTGAAACGCATGGCCTAGCATTACAAACAGTAACTTTAGCACATTTAACTGTGCTGATATAGAACAGACAAGCTGTAGATGCAACATGCATTTTTGAATGCCGGAGAGCAAATATTGAATTTTTGACAAAGTTTTTAATATTGCAGCTGTGCAGAGAGAATTTATAGATTGAGGTCAGAGGTGGCTCATTGGTCAAGACTTCAGATAGGTAGGTTAGACGTTAGAACGGAACGGATAGGTTAGAAGTTCAAATTCCTGTTCTGCCAGGTTGCCACTGTTGAGCGTTTTGAGACTTAATACTCAAATAAAATCGAGAAATAAAATTACTGGTCAGTTCATTTGGTTAAACTTTTCTTCTTTACTTACTGTCTGCTTGATCATTTCCACTTAACATATGGAAGCACTGTGTTGTTTTACCATGCCAGTCTGTAGTTCTGCACTGCAGCAGCACTGGTGATGGTGTGTTTTGCAGGTAGGAGTGGATCAGACACAGCAGTGCTGCTGGAGATTTAAAACTCTTCACTGTCACTGCTGGACTGAAAACGGTTTACCAGGTATCCACAAAAATGTCCAGCCACCAGCATCCTGTGAACACTGATTAAAGATGAGATGATGAGTAACATAAACTCAATGTCAAATAGAATGTATAGTGGCCATGAAGTTTAAGGATTCTTAACAGCACTGCTGCATCTGATCCACTCATACCAGCAAAACGCATATTAACACAATACTTACAAAGTATGTAGAGAAACAGTCCGAGTACAGGCTGTAATTGCAGAACTGCAAAGTATCTCTATGGTAAGTGAAACTGATCAAATGGATATTAAGTAAAAGCAAGTTACCTGATGAAATGACTGGTGAGTGCATACGATTTTTAACTGGTAATGTACATGGCAAGAACCAACTCACTTTGTGCTTTGTATGCCACATTTTAAGGGTGTAACAATACATCAGTTTGCCAAAATGTCATAATGTGCATTTTAGACCTTGCCAATGTCACTTTATGCCATTTAAGCAGCTAATGATCACCAGAGGTCTCAAACATATGTTTTGCTCATGCACATTTAAAACTCTACTAATAATAACTAATTTATTTTAATTTGTTAAACATTTTATAGAATAAAACCACACATTATTTTGAATTGCTACTCTTGAGAAGTAAAAAGGAATGTTTTATTTAATGTATGGTGAGGCTACAGAATTGGAAATCTCTTTTTATAGTGAAATTATTGTAATTGTAGGGGTGGGACGGTAGTGCAGTGGTTAGCACTGCTGACTCACAGGTCTGAGATTACCAGTTAGATCTCGACCCTGGCTACACCTGTGTGAAGTCTGCATGACTCGCGTGCTTTCTGAGTTTGTGGGTGCAGTGTCCCCTTGTTTATCACGGGGGTTACGTTCCAGGACCACCCGCGATAAACGATAACCCGCGAAGTAGGGACGCTATATTTATTTAAGTATTTCTACACTATTTTAGCCATAGAACTTGCAGAACGTTTGGGTGACATTGTAGCGTTTAAATGAATTCAGTCTATAATGAAACTTTCACAAACAGTGTAATATATTATATAAATAAATTGGAATATTTTATGATTTATAACATTCCTTCATTGTTAAAATGTATAATTGTTAATACATTTTTATAAATTGTGATTTTAGAACGTAAACGTTCTGCAAAAACCCACGAAACAGCGAAAATCAGCAGTTTTTTTCCATTAATCTTTTTTTAAGTATGCGAAAGGTGAACCGCAAAGTGGCCAGGGAACACTGTACTCTGGTTTCCTCCCATGTTCTCAAGACTTACTTGTTAGGTTACCTGGTGTTTCCAAAGTGGCCCTCGTATGTGTATGAGTATAAGTACATATGTGCCCTGCCTTTCGGCCCGTGCCACCGGCAAGGCACCGGCTCTCCCATGACCCTGACTAGAATAAGTGGATAAAATAAGGAATGAATAAATGCTTGCGGCTAAAGATGTTTCTAAAGTGGTGAATCATGAACTCGGTATCATGAATAAAATCGAATTATGAACAGAGTGTATTGTTACACCCTTACTAAATCGTCTCTCTCGTGTTCATGAGAGGCATCTGGATATTATATTTGATCATTTAGCAGGCAGTTTTATATGGTCTTACTTGCAGCTGATACGGTGTTACGGCGTAGATTGTGCCGCCGATGAACTTACCAAATGCCTTACCAAATATTTCCCTTGACCAGCATTAGTATACTGGAACACAACAGTAAAGAAAAACTTTTAATGTAAGAATAATGTAATTATGTAAATCTGCATTTTTATTAAATAGTTGTATTGATTGTTTTTATTATAAAATGTAAAAAACCCTTGAGTCACCAGCTGTATTTTAGTTGTTTTGTTGCTAGAGAACTGTTTCTGCTTCCAGTTATTATTATATTATTATGCATACTCTGCACAGTTTAAACATAAAAGCTGGGTTTGAATAGGCTTGAGACAGTAATGACATTTAGACAAACAATTGTATTACAATTATTGCCATTATAGTTTAGAAGCATATTGTATGTATTTATTTATGTTTTACAATTACTATATAGCCTAATTAATGTGTGGATTAGGTTTTAATCTCACATTTATAGTGATGGTTGTGTTCATTTAAACTCCATATTAGTTGTAGTTAAATTGTTGCAACATTTCTGAGGTCACAATGGTCCCAAGCTAAATTTAGTGTGAGAGCTGTGCTGTTGTTCCTGTAATCCAAACATGTTGGGCTAATGTTATTTTGACAGCATATACTTTCTTTTAGACAATAAATGGTCATGCAAGTTCCTAACAAATGACCGGTCCACCACTTGTGGTTATCCGTAGAAACCCACATTATCTTTATTCATCTTTTTTTTTTTTTTTCCTCTCTTCCACTTTTGATGTACATAGAGGTCCCTCAAGTACCATTACCATTGTATCTCAAGGTCTTGTCACTCTGGTGAACAAGCTCTTCCATGTTACTCTCTACATGAAAGTGAATCTCTGAATCTCTCACCCAAGTTTCCTATATTAGCATACAACACCCCTCACATTTTCAGTCCACAGCTTGTATAGCAGTGTAAATTTGCTGTCTGAACCACGGGCAATAAAAGTGAGTACACCCCTAAATGAAAATGGCCAAAGTGTGCCCAAAGTTGTCAGTATTTTTTGTGGCCACCATTATTGTCCATCACTGTTTTAACTCTCTTGGGAATGGACTTCACTGCCACTGGACTCCTCTTGCACTCCTCCATGACGACGTCACGGAGTTGGTGGATGTTCGAGACCTTGCGCTCCTCCACCTTCAATTTGAGAATGCCCCACAGATACTTGATATGTTTTAGGTCTGGGGACGTGCTTGACCTTTATCCCCAGTTTCTTTAGCAAGGCAGTGGTCATCTTGGAGGTGTGTTTGAGGTTACCATGTTGGAGTAATGTACTGGGAAGGTCTTCTGTACTTCACTGTGTCACAGTATATGTTGGCATTCATGGTTCCCTCAATGAACTGTAGCTTCGAACATCAAGCAGCACTCATGCAGCCCCAAACCATGATATTCCCACCACCATTGTATCTAAAAAAAATTGATATTACTGGTGAATAGAAACTTGATGTAAAACATTAAATTGTAGCATTAAAGCATTAAATCCATAACACGAAACTGTTTTCCTATACTATTACTACTGATCGTAGGATGATTATATAAAAGCACAAAAATGATTCAGCATTGGAGGTACTTTTAAATCTGGCCAAAAGAGCATCTGTTTTGCCCACTTGATCAAGGCAAGCGTTCACTTACAAGCAGGATCTGACTCTACCTAGTGTGTTAGAAACATGTGGAGTTGGGATAAGGGGGATCTTCGGGGTAGTGTGATGGACAGTGGTTAGGTTACTAGATGAATGATCGGAAGGAGAAGTCCTTTACCCACGAGCGCTTGAATTGTACCTTGTGAGATCGAAGTTGTTCAGAATTCGAACATCGGCCAGATGACCAAATGTAAATGTCCATTTTTAGGTAACTTGTGTGTATATAGGAGTGTGTAACTGGTGACATCTGTGTGGACTTTTAGTTTTTAGAACTCTGTTAGTTAAGAAGCAATAGCACGTGCAGTGCTGTAGTTTTGTTTGGCACTAGTTTGCTGTGTAACTTCTGGCGTATTCAGCATGGCAGCTTCAGGACAGAACCTTCATTTTGCGTCTCACAGGATATAAAGTCTCAGCTCTTCACAAATGCTGTCAGAGATTAAACCTGTGTCCATCATGTAAATGAAAGTGTGCTAAAATGAAACTGTCCACAACTCCACTAGTCCCCATGGATGTAAGACCTAAGTTAAATTGTTCTGTAGAAAATGCCTGCATGAAGCTCAGCAAACACACTGCACGTTTCCTTTTTCTCAGGAAAATACCAGTTTATACTTATTTCATTCTTGCCATTAGCTGACATTTTCCTACGCGTCTTGCTTTGACATTTTTCGTCAGCAGATATCACCCCTGGTTTGTTTTGACTGTATTATCAAATGGATAAGTACATTCTTTGTTTGATGAGGGGTTAGGTAATTCAGTAAATTGACTTGGCCCCAGTTTCATTGTTCTGTTAACACAATGTGCCCATCTTGATATCAGGCTCCAGGCATTCTGGCAATACTATTATTTTTTTTGTAATTTGTACATGTTTGTTATTAACAGTCCAAGTGCTCCCCTCATCCTCTACCACATGTCATGTATTTGCACATGTGCATTTAGCTCTTTTTTTTTTTTTTTTTGGTTGCTAAACCAACAGCACGTTACCAAAACAACAGCATCCCATAGTGTCTCCTCCTGTAATGCTTTATGTGGAAAATACAGAGCTATGAATCTGAAGCAGTTCTCATTGTGGAATCTCTCCAGGTAGTCCAGGCTGCTTTTTGAGGGACTTGCAGCTTCAGAACTTAAACTCAGCTCAGCATCACTTTATTCATCATCGCTTTATTTTTAGTCATACACCTGATTCCAACATGACTGAAAACTTGAGTGAATTTGGACGTTTGTATTGGATAATTCTTTTGCTGGGAGATCCAATCACGCCACAGTTGGCTAACACTGGATATTGGGTGGTTATATAATTAGTTGTCCTATAAAAGCAGCCAAATAGGATTGAACAACAGTGACTAGGGTATAATACTGAATACACATTTCCTGTATTTTCTGTTGGTTTTCTAATGGAGAGATTGAGAATTCATTGTATATTGTTATTATACTAAAACAATTAAATATCCAATTTAATGGTGTCCTAAGACTTTTGCATGTTATTGTATATGTAATACATCGAAAAATGGTAAATGCTTATGCAACAACGAGATGCCTATCTTTATATTTTTTTAATTCAAATGCTAGACACTCCAGTTAAGTGCAGTTTAATGTCAAGTTGAAAAAATCCATTTGTACAAAAATGTGTAAAATTTCAAGGGGTGCGAGAAAGAAAGTAGCGTCTTACAATTTTTGCGTTTGTAGGTAAAATACATTTTCAGTCACTCCTATGGGGAGGTGGTGTGTCTAACAACGCCAGGAGAAGAGGACCGTAGAAAGTTCTTCAGCGACCTCATATTGGTGCAAGCATCCAAGTCGCCACTTCGCCCGAGGAAAAAAGGTAAGCTTACATGTCGGGGGGGTGTGTCTTTTAACAAATACATTTAACCAAATGTTAATTTACCTCCAGCCAATTAAAATATTGAATTGTGCAGTAGCGTTTTTGGCATGTTTACATAAATGTTGTGATTACCTCAGATTTTACATGTCATCCAAGCGTGTGTGGGACATTAAGTTTATTATATTCACTTTGAGTTTTGATATGGCCAGGCTTTGGGTGTTTTGGTTGTTGTTTTATTTATTCTTATTCTTATTCTTTTTTTGGTATTTTTGTTCTGTGTGTGCGCGTCCCAGAGCACATCGTTTCAGTACAGTAAGGTAATTCTCTCCTGTCCTTGTTTTGCCCGTGCTGATTGTGTATATTTGCAAAGGCTGTGCCTGATTGGATTTGCTTCTAGGCTGGCCAAAGTTGAAAAGGATTTCACTGTCCTTTTGGCTGCTAAGCACAACCTGGTAGATGGAATGGAGTTGGTAATGAGCGTGAAGGTCTTTGTATGTCGCGGGAAGGCAGTGAATGGAAATATATTGTGTTGTATTGTTAAAAAAGGCAGGCTGTCAACTCCATTTTCAGTGAGTAGAAGGGTAGTGTGGCTGTAGTATTGTTCATTTCTGATGGAGTCTTAACTACCAAAGCAGTTTCTCTGTCGAAATTGGTATTTTGGAAATACTACATATGTTGGTTTCTTATCTCATGTACCTTGCTTTCTTTGGCTGTTTGAAATGATTGTAACTCGGCTGTTGTTGTTGTTGTTGTTGATTGTAATAAATTAGATCAAATACTGCTTGTGTTTATGCTGGTTGTAAATATTAAGTGAGGCCCAACTCTGCATTAACCTTAGAATTTCGACTTTACATTGGGCATCAGATTATATAGAGTGGGGAAAATAAGTATTTGAAGTTTTCCCAACTACAAAAAATGGAGAGGTCTGCAATTTTGATCATAGGCACACTAACTGTGAGAGGCAGAATCTAAAAAAAAAAATCCAGAAAATTACATTGCATGACTTTTAAATAATGAATTTGCATTTCATTGCATAAGTATTTGATCAGCTGTTGGGGGCAATTATTAAAAAATGGAAGAAACACAAGATGACTGTCAATCTTCCTTAGTCTGGGGCTCCATGCCAGATCTCACCTCATGGGGTAAGGATGATTCTAAGAAAGGTCAGGAATAAGCACAGATTAGATTAGGTAATCAACATATAATAATAAAAAAAGCTTTTTCCAGCAGTGGATTAATGTGTGTCTGTTTTCTGTATACACAGTATATACTAAACGTTTTGTTTTAAAATAGGTTCTGCTTACGATAGATTTGCCAGAATGCATCACCATTGTGCTCCCAATTCTGTGAGGTCAAACATCGAAATAAAAAGCTTTAAAATTCAATTTGACAAATGGCAAAAAGCTAAGTTTTAATTTCTGGTGCATAAACGGATTTTTTTTAGTGTTTGTGAGTTTAGATAAACCAAAATAATCTTATGCTCTTTTGCTGAAATGATAAATCCATTTGTAGAACAAATAAAATTCCCTATTTAGGCCAACGAAACTACACTAAAGTTATAATACATAATTGTGGATGTGCATGGAATTTGCACATCTGCCTTTGCATGGCAAATCTGATCTGTTTGCTCTAATTTTGCTACGTTTTGAGCCCTGTTCCAAAAACTGACATGACGAAGCATAATGAAGGCTGTGATATGCTGATACTTTATTAACAGCTGCAGCTATATCTGACCTTATAAAGCAGGCCAATGATTGCAAAGAACTTTACGTTAAGGAGTTATTTTTTTTTACTCTGAGCATAGCTCCAAGTAAGTTATGATTTTGATTCCAAGCTCAGCTCATTAATCACGAAAAACGTGTTCTCATTTTATTCATCATTTGGTGGGTCCTGCCTTTACTTTACTTCTCCCAGTGAGGACTGGGGTGGGTTTTGAACCTCAACCTGGACAAACCTACACCGATCAGCCATGATATTAAATCTGCTCATTAAAGATCTTGCACAAAAAGTCTCTAAACAAGTCAGCAGTGTTAGAACAGAATATGAGAAGAGTTGTTCAAAATGCTGGTTGCATAGTCAGAACAATTTTCCTGACATGCATGTTGCAATATTTCATCACACTATCATCCTGAGGTCTTTCATTGGCGTAGGACTTTGGCTATCCTTGGCGCTTGATGTCTTTCTTCTAAGCATTCTCTCCATGTAGTCGATTACTATGTCAGTGGGACCTTCTACAGTAGGAGGCAGGATGAGAGAGTGCGCTTTTAAATGGTAATACAGCCATGAAGGTCCATTGATGTGAGACAGGGGGTCTTCCCCAGAGTTCCTTGGAGGTGTCTCTACCCTTCTTCCTTCAGCCGCCGTATGGCTTAGGTTAGAGAAACGGATGTGTTCAAACAGTTGCTGTATCTGCAGTGATAATTACGCTCTCTGTTGTTATTGTTTTCTAGCTCCTGTGTCTTGGGAACAAATGTAGAATTTGTCTTTCCCAAGGTTTTCAGTTGGTTAGAACAGCTTGGAGTAGATTCAGTGAGTGTGTTTGTATGGTGTACATTTAATAGACAAATACAATATTTGCACTGCCATTTGCTGACTTAGGCCTTACTGTTTACCCTATAATAGAGCTGGGTAATTAATTAAAAATTAGATTGTCTTTTTTATTCCATTAAAATGATCTTACTACCTGCCCTATTGTGTTTGCAAACGCTACACAGATTCATAAAGAGGGAAAGAAATAACCAATGGCATACCTTACTAAATCACAAAATACTGTATTTGAACGTTTTGACATGCGTTACAAACCTTGCCAGTGGACTAATGAGTGCAAAAAAGAAAAAAAGGTTTAATTAATATCCAGATCATGTTCAATTAGTTGTGATATTAATTTGAACTCGTATCTCCAAGCCCTAACATATAATCATCTATACTCGACTTAAGTCTTTAATAATAAACAATATTTAATTTTAACATGGCAGCATTACATGATGGCAAACAGAGTTTTTTAGGCTCATAGTATTTATAATTTTGAAGGTTACTATTACCATTCTGCTAGCTTCATTTCTACAGTCTAAATTTCTTACCATTGTGCTTGTTTGTGTGGTCCTCAATTGTTGGAGCATATTGTAAAATACACTGCTGACAAAAATCAGGGAGATTTAATTATGGGATATTTCATTTTCAACTATCCCCTATTGTTTATGAGCAGTATATTTTTGTGGTATAGTATACTTTAAATTTTTTAATTTAAAAATTTTTAATTTTTTAGCAGTTTTTAAGACGTAAATTTAGACTAAAATCCTATATTACTCCACGTAATAAAAAAATTGTATTTAACAAGTTAGTTGGTAACAAAACTAACTGATACAAATGTATAACAAGCAAAATCCCAAACCTGGAAATTATGACTATAATTAAATACTCTTTCCAGTCCCAACAGGCAAAATAAACTTTCAAACTCTTCATTTTCAGACCATGTTGTCCTGTTATCTATTGGCAATATGAAAAGAGTTTGAAATCTGTTCTAAATATTGCAGACTCACTTTTGCAGCACTAAAAAAAAAAAAGAGAAGACTGTGGATTGAAGTACACTGTATTTGTGTTTTCCAGTGTGTGATTTAGAGGTGCTGCCTCTAGCGGAAGACACTGGCCCTCGGCAGCTGACTCCTGAGGAAAAGAAACGACTTGAGGAGCAGGAGGAGAACACCCTGCGTGAGCTCCGCCTTTTTCTCAGGGATGTCACCAAGAGGCTGGCCACAGACAAGCGCTTCCAGGTCTTCAGCAAGCCTGTCGACATTGAGGAGGTAAGCGAGTTGCGACCCAGTGCTACTATACTATTTATACAGTATGTGTGTACAAATATACAGGTACTCCCTGTTTTACGGTGGTCTGACTTACAATATTTTTACCTTACTATATGAACCTGACAAATACATAAATGATTTAGAATGACTTTAGATTTTTCCCAGGCATGCCATACGTAGTGCTGTGTATGCAGTGTAAGTAATGCTCTCCTGCATTTCGATGAGGAACTCATGACATCCATGGGGGCTGTGCTTGGAAGTGTAGTGAGGTATAGCAGCGGTTGCACAACAATGGGGCTTGTTTTTTCACTTTCAATAGATTATGTAATAAATTACATGAGATATTCAGTAATTTATTATATAATAATCTGGTAATGACTTTGCCCATCTGTAGTTTTAAGTACCGGTAAGTGTTTTAAACATGTTTAAGGTACTTATGCACTACGATACTGCCCAGCACACAGCGCTGAGTGATGTAGGGAGTTGTGTGGTGGGACGGATGAGCGCTGGCAAATGTATTGAGGGAAGTGGTTTCCATGGTTGTTTAAACGTGTTTGGTGTAGGCTGTGCTATAATATATATACACAGTATATGTGGTATTAAAGCCTAGACTACATGAAACGTACGATATATTTGTCAGCACGTATCCCCTTCCTAATGTATATGAAGATGATGGTGGCTGGCTGTCAGGGGCAGGACACAACTTTGCTTCTGCTGAGCACCTGGAAATGTCTAGCAGTCATCTCTCACCAAGGGGTACACTTCCCAAAAGTAGACTCTGAGAGCCATTTTTATTGGGGAGTCAGGGAAACGCGTTTACACTGTCTAATCAGAACATACCTGTAATCATTTATATATCATACATAAATGCGTACTGATTTTGCAACAATCCCACATTTGCATCTGGGTGTGTTCTGTTTTTTGTCAGTAAGGCCAGACTTTTTTAATTGCTTGTCCCTCGGATGTCCCTACTTAAGAATCTACTGAGGCGGGAGGGAAGAAAAATACAAATAAATCTTTATTTTTCAGCACTTTTTAATTTCTTGAGGACTGTGTGGAATTAATACAAGGAAGGAGGAAGAAATAAAAATCCATTTTTATCTAAAAATAAAATGCGTTTAATCTACAATTAAATTATAATTTAATTAATAAACTAAATTCTTTTGGGATTCTTCAAATATGATCGTCGGCGGATCCGCAAAACAAGCAATAAAAAAAGTTTGCCCTAAGTTTGTGTGTGTTCCCAATCTCCGTACTTTGTGAGCATTTGAGTAAATAGTTTTTTTGTTTATATGTTAATGTGTATGCTTAACATACCCTTAACATTAATGTATGTGTTAAAATTGCAATTATAATGCATATATAATGAGCTTATATGCCTAGTATTTTTAAACAATGCATTCTATACTTGCTGTATAATCGTAAATTTACCTAATTTGTACATTTCTATGTATATTAATATTTGTTTTTTCTACTTTTGTGATGTTTCAGGTATCAGATTATCTGGAGGTCATCCGAGAGCCTATGGACTTGTCTACAATCATGACAAAGATTGACACTCACAAGTACACAACTGTGAAAGAGTTCCTGGTGGATGTTAACCTCATCTGCAGTAATGCGTTGGAGTACAATCCAGACAAGGATCCAGGAGGTATGGCCAGAAATGTTTTTCACTAACACCTCTCTTGAAAATCTTAAGTATGTTTACTTGTTGTTTAGTAGCTGAATTTTCTGGCATGCTTTTTTAAATTAAATTGCTTTAATTAATGGAATTTTTTTTTTTCAAACACTTTTATCTGCGGCAATATTTGTAGAGATAAATGACTTTATTATCATCCAAAATATTACATGTAAATGGAAAAAGAAATGGGTCCAAAATTTCAATGTACAATGATTACTTATGTCATCACATGGTTATGTAGTGGTACATACCTTTTGAGCGTTAGTGGAAAATCTGATCTTAGAAGCGCTACAGGTACAGTCTAAATCGCTTAATGTGAATAAAGCTTTATGTGGCTTAACGCTTTTCTTTGTGACTATTGTTAATAAGAAGAAAAGGAATAATTTTTACATTTTGCATTTTTCTTCCCATTTTAAACCTATTTTCATTATCATGTTTGCCATTTTAACATTAGAGATTACTTATAAGTCTCAACAGTAATTGAGAGAAATGTGGTGCTTTTTACTATAATAGATTTCAATGGGAAGAGAAAAGCTTAATGTAAAGCAATTGCTTCTGAAGTTCATTGGTTCATTCACGTTCTTATCCACTTGATCCTGAACAGGGTATGTTTGAATTTGAAATATAGGAATTAAATATATTATTTATACCTAAACATTTGGAGGTTGAGTGAACGTTGAATGTCTGGCATTCTGAAATTCCAATTCTGGAAAAATCTTGAAATTCTTGAAAAAATCAAACAATACCAAACATTTACCTTTGCAATTTGTTTTTACTTTAGCATTTTAGACAAAGATAACTGGAAAACAGACATTTTGCCACACTACACACTGGGAGTTTTTCTTAGGAAAAAATTTGAATAATTTAAATTGTTGATGTATTTTTCATGAAGCCAGAATGCTCAGTAGTTAAACACACCTAATTAGGGTTTCTCATCTGTAGTTTGTTTATTTGCTAGGAATTACACAAAGTGTGATTTCTCTCTAGTTTTTATAGGGTTAGTATCTTGCCGTCTCTAGTAACGGTGACAACCATATACTGTATTGTGCAAATGTTTCAGGCCACCATTGGACTTTCAGGACACTATTGGCAATTGTACAATGACCATATGTAACACATTGTCGATGTTTGGACCCAAACATATCAGACTTTGGTTCATCACTCCATTAAAAACCACTGATCTTCATTCCAATCTTTGTGAGCTTCTTTTCTTAGCCTTATCACAGGAAATGTTTCCTTCCTAAAAGACCAGTCCTTGGACTCTAGTAGGGTCAACATGGCATCCAGATGAATCTGCCAATATGCTGATATGTCTTAGTGTATCTTAGTATCTTCTGTTTTTTCTTTCTAGTTTTCTAATACGGAATACAGATTTCCTGTATGATTTGTTTTGTGTTTTCTGCTTTTATTTTCACAAGTAAACTCTAACAATGATATATGGTCTTATACCATTGCTAAAATAATGATAAATATTATTTAATGGCGTTTTTTTGCACCCTATTCTATTTTATGAGGTTGTACACACAAAATGGTTTAAACACCAATTGTCAGTCTGTTTTAATGTTTTTGTTGTGGCAGCACTTGATGTACTAGATTATTGACCAGAAGGTCAAAGGTTCAAGTACCATCATGACAAACTGTCACCCTTGGGTTTTAGAGCAAATCCCAAAATTGCTTGGATTGTTTGTCGTATCAGTGAATTGCTCTGGATAAGAGCAGCTTCTAAAATGTAAATGGTTAGGAAGGAGTAAAAAATATTGAGTGCTCCAATTTGTGTGGTTCTTTTAAGAAAGAAAGAAATAACAAAAAAAGCTTATTGAGATTTATTATTCTTAAAGCATCATTTTACTTCACTACATTGTTGGCTCTGTGGATGCACATTTGGATTTTATTGCTTTGCAAACACAGCGGCAGTGATTTTCATTAAAAGATGGTGCAAGTCCACTCCTGTAGATTGTTGTCATCCTTATTTTTGTTTAGAGCTGTGGCTATTCTGTGTGATGTTGTAGGTGAAATTACACCTCTTATTGAAAACAAAGTAATACATTTTTAGTGCTGCAGATTAGCTTTTGCATAAAAAACTATTTATCAGGGTTCTACTTCAGACTGATTAAATGTAAAAACAGATTAATCAGTGTCTCTAGATGGCCACACTTTGTATCGTCTAGGGTTTAAAAGAACTGCCACCTGAGAGATTCATCTAATGTAGTTCTTACTGAAGCAATTAAGAAGTCATCCTTTATTTAAAGCCAGCTTATGCTTATATGAAATAGAAATATTCTTTGGATAACCGTATGAATAATAATGTTCTGTATACATACATGACATTCCTTTTGCAATTAAAACTTGATTGTTCTTAATTTGAACAAATGCCTTTAATTAAAACTATGGATGTTCAGTTTTAAATGTCTTTATTGTGGAAAGCTCAGACTGCATCTGCAGATGCTGGCAGGCTGAAGGTTCTTGCAGAAGTGCACATTGGGATCATGAATAAATCATGTCTCTTCCTAGCGGGAGAGTGCGGGTCATTTGTTTAAATACAGTGTCCACAACAGAGCAATGAAAGTTATGGTACAAAATGCAAATAGCCTCTTTAATTAGGTGACTGAAGGCTTTGGGAGTGTTTGAACCCTACCATTACAATTCTCAGCATTACTTTTAAGCTAGACTATGAATGCTCTAATCATCCACATTGTGATGAAATTGGCTTGTCTAAACAAAAATAGTTATTTTATTTTATCTGTATTATTAGTATTGTAGTGGCAGAATAAAAATAAATATTGAATAGAAAAAATATTATACAGAGGCGCTTTGCATTGATAGGATGACATTTTGTTTACACATTTCAACTTTGCAAGGGACTAAATACATTGTTAGAAACCTTGTACAACAAAATATCCATTGTTTACACTACAGTAACAAATAATTGGTCCTTTGTATAATGTAATATCAATTATCGTGAGAAAGTCGTGGGCAGAGTCAATCGTTACACCCCTACTGTTAGATTGATGTAATTGTGTGGCAATAGGGCACTGTTTATAAGAAATTCCTCAAAACTGCATTTTTGCAAGGCAGGACCCCTCCACCTATGGACAGTTCTTACTAACTTATGCAAATGCTTTGATTATTAATTTGCAATAATTAAATGTTTTAAAGTCATTACTGATGTGAAAGAAATTGTGAGATTAACAAACAGACTGAGTCTGTAGTCAGTTCAGTCTATGGTGTTAAAACAGGAGCCTATTCCCAGGACAGGGCAGTCTGTTTACTGGTTAGTAATCATACTTTGAGTTTTACTATGAAGTCCCATGTGCAAGTGATGGAAATTAAGTTCCTAAGCCAGCTTGCTTGGTCTGACTTTTCATGAGGGCGGCATGATGGCTCATGGGTAGCACCTCACAGTAAGAAAGTTGATATCAGACTGAACGATCAGCCATGCCGAAGATGCTCCCTCTCCTATCAGACCGAAGGGTCAGCCACGCCTAAGATGCACCATCTTCTCATAGACTTAATACATTTATATGCTTATTATATAATGTTAAGTATGTTCATTGCCCAAAAGAGGATGGGCTTCCCTTCTGAGTCTGGTTCCTCTCAA
>JAVSBV010151927.1:0-29386 GCA_033117975.1 Parotocinclus spilosoma
TGGCCATCCAGCGACACGCACAAGGTTAGATCCATACACAAGTTCATTCCAAGACCAGTCATACATACACAAGTCAAAGACAATTTAGAGACACCAACATGTCTTTGGACTTTGGGAGAAAACCGGAGAAACCCAGAACCTTGCTGTGAGGTAGCAGTGCTACCCACCGAGCCACCGTGCTGCCCCTTACCAAATGGTAATACATTTCTAAAAGTTCACAGCTGTGTTATTTTTAAAGATGCAACCTTTTACTCAGATTGTTATGCAGGTTATTTGATTTGGAATGTAAAACCATGTAATACTTTTCAGTAGTGGTCTTAGACTTGGATCTTACAGTTGTCTATTATTTTACTGTAGCATTGGCAGCCTCTCCAAATTGCGTACTTTGGGTGGAGAATCTTCTACAGCTCCTAGTTTGTTTTGCAGGTCTGGTACACCAGGTTTATTTCTGTTATTGTTCTACTTAGAATTTAGACATTTTTGCCAATAGTTATTTGTGATCCTAAGTTCTCTCCCTGACCACTGATTTTGTAGAATCTGTTTAATGAACCTGGCAGCATTTTGCAAATTGATTTGAAATTAAACTCATCAATACGCTGAACCAGTATTGCATTTTACAATATTTAAGTTGAGCAATAGCAGTTAATGTTATGTCAAAATACTTTTCATTGCAGCAGCATGAAAAGGGGAAAAACAAGATTTTTATGATTTATTTTTTTATGACTAGTCCTGAACTGAATCAATGTAGTGTGTAGGAATAAAATAACTGACTACAAATAATTGGTTTGCATTAACAGTGAGCTTTGCGTTTGTGCTATATTTTCCACAAGATCAGCTGGAATTGTTCTTGCCTTTATATTCCCAGTCCATTTTTTTAAGGTTTTTGTATTTTTATTTTAAGATTAAAAAGGAAAAATCTAAAAAAAATTGTATACTTTTCTTTCCCTACCTACACATGAGCTTGGTTATTTCTAAGCTCTAATAGATCAAATATCAATACTGGCAGATTGACCACATGTAATTTTCAGTGTGCTTAATCAGTGCTGGATTTTACTAGCTGCATGTGGGTAATACTTATAAAACCTGTCTGAAAATTCTCTGCATGGCTTTGTGGATGGTGACACTCAAACTTATCTCTCCAGGCCCAATCAACATGCATTAATCATCCCAGCTGAGTCTCGCTGCTGGAATTTGACAACATGTCCATCCAATAGCTTGAATGAGGTAGATAAATGTCAGAACAGTGTCTATTTTTAACAGACTGCTGAAAGAGCTTCAGAATTGTTCTGTGCACTTTACTACTAACAATTTAAATTAATTTAATTCAACTGCCCAGACTTTGAATAAAAAATTACTTTATATTAATATAGCAAGGAGCATGTGCTCTCTACACAAGGGATGCCTTTCTCCTTGTAATTCATAGTCATTAAGAATTATATTATAAAAAATATTATAAAAAGTCGTTAACAATTATGTGCACAGGTTGCACCAGGAGTCCATGAAAATAGCCAGTTTAAAATTCCGGTCACTCACAGTGGGTTTTAACATCTGGGTTGTTTATAATTGATCCTTATGAGCAAGGAATAATAGCTGTGATTTATGTGAGCGAATAGTGAAAGCAGGAGATGGTTGTGCGCTGAGTGCCCAATCAGGATCAATTGATGACTCTTTCGGTGCATGGCATTTACACTGTTTCTTTGTCTGACCCAGATGTGTCCCGAGAGCCTGAGTGGCATTACACGGCTTTGTTACTCGGCTGAAACTAAGCATTGGCATCAGGGCCCACAGACTGTGCGTATGAGCCGAAAATAACGCATAAGCATTAATTGGTTACTGGTTTGTAGCATTGTGCAAAAATCTTTGGTTTGTTTTCCATTAGACAGAGTCAGCTGTGTACACCCCATAAGATTAGTGGTGTTATTTCAGCCCAAAAACAGTCAGACAAAACTGTGGCAGTAGGTTATGTTAAAATGAACACCTCAGTTGCTGAACATATCATATTATTCTACACAACATATCAGTTTAATCAAATTTCTGACAGATCCACCATTAAGAAAGCAAGGCATCATGTTTTACCCATGCTTATCCTAGCCAGGGTTACTGGGGAGGATCTGAAATGCACATTCCAATGCAATTTCTGGACACCCACAGACTTGTGCCTAAATAGTGTAGCTGTAGGATGAAAGATGGATCGTGACATTTTACTTTGAGTAAAGTTGGCGTAGTGCTTCAGCGAAGCGTCAAGTGGACCATACAAAATCTGAAATATATCAGGTTCATACTGCCCACATACTGTATACTGAAATGAAAATCAGAGTAAATGCAAAAAAACTGTTTTATATTATTTAGTTTTTTTTTTTTTATTGTGGTGCATTGATTTGATTCAAAAACAACTCAAATTACATCATTTGATTATCATTGTACATAGAGCAACACTGTCACACACCTGAAAATAATAAATATTAAAATATTAAAGTCAAAATGTAGTATTAGTATTGAGTTTTCAACTTGTTGCTTCTGCCATGGCCTTAACATTTTATTTGAAAAGGCATTTTGCCAGATTTTGAAATACAATGTGGCATGTTGTCATCCCTGGCTCACAGTTGGCATTTCAGTTCATCTCAAAGAAGTGTGATGGAGTTAGTCAACATTATGTGTGGCTAAAAAAACAAAGGTCACTAAATAGTGGGAATGTTGACATACATTTTAATCTTTATCTGTGGAAAAACTGGTGCAGTTGTGGCACAGAAACAAGCTGTTAGGAGAGAATATTCCCATAGTTTTTACTGGAAAGGTCAGGCAGATTTGTCTTTGCAGCTTTAGAATAAAATTTCTGGCTGAAATAATGAGCACATCAAGGTAAAGCTAATGGAAATGCTGCACGCAGATTGGCATCATTTTAAAGCATTAAATGAAAGACCTATTTTTTAAATTAAAGATCAGCCCTAAGAGTCCATTCATCCTCCTTGTGATTGCAAACTTGGCAGCTTCAGAGTTGTGTAGTGTAACCTGTGGTTTAAGAGCTCTGCATGCTTTTACTTTGTGTCTGTTTCAGTCCAGATCATCTCAGTTCTTCTTTTTCCTTTAGACACTCAACCTTTTTCCTCCTCTGAAGCAGTGATAATTGAACTGTATCTATCTAACCACAGACCTCACGCTTGCTAAGATATAAAACTACAGGCTGAGTCAAAAGCCACAGGACACCCTTTTTATTTCAGAAACAAAAGGGAAAATGACATATCTGAATGCCCCAGTAAGTAATGGGTGAGGGGACTTTTATTTTAGCTTATGCCTCGTACATGACTTCCATATTGAAAGCTGACATATTGGTTTTTCCATTGAGAAGGTGGTCATGTAGCATATCAAAAAAGGAATTGTTCCAGAAATCAGTTGCAATATTGCTAGTGGTTCATAGTTCAAAATGGGTGCTGTTCATCACAGGTAATTGACGATGGATTTGATGATTCTGATGTTCGGGGGAACACAGCTGCTGTGTTAAAGTCACTGGCTTCAACAACCGACACCTAGAAAGATCAACAATTTCACACAGCACTGTTGCATCACTAATGGACAAATTCTGAGAAGCCAGGACTGTGGAAGACAAGCTAGTAAGGGTCATGCAAAGACCGCTACTGATGAAGAAACCTCAATAATGGTTTGGGCATCCCAAGATGCAGCATATGGCATGTCCTGTCTATTTTTGACAGTACATGATACCACTTCCACTGATGAAGCTCTTGCACTTTGTACTTTCATGCAGGGAACGGTATCTGTTTGAATAGTTCAGTTTTCTTGCAATAATAGCATTCTGTAAGCAATCTGCTGATGTTGGGTGTTTTAGTTATCTCTGAGGTAGCAGGCGTTTTTTTTTTGCGTATTTTAAGAATCTGATAAGCTCGTACTCTCACTTTCTCAAATATATCTTTATGTACTGATATAAAAATAGACACTTGCTTTATTGGAACCAACCTAAAATGAAATCTTATCTCAGAAGTATTCAGTTTTTCATAGTTATGTATAAATAAAGCTCTGAATCTCTATAATCCATTCTCATAGAATGTGGGTTACCTTTTCCAAAGGAATAATTTGTGGTTTAAAATGTGTAGTTTTGTTTAAACCACTTAAATTATTTTGCTTCATTTTTGCAAGACATCCATTTGATGCATTGCAATGGTGATTTCATGTGTTTCCTTAGAGGTGACTATGGGTAACAGAAGAAAGTTTAAAAGCACCACTACCCTTTTAAAATGACCAGTCTGCTCTTCTAATCAAAAGGACAGAGTGATATCAGCTGTCTCGTCCTCAGTAACCTTTTCTCCTGAATTAAAGAGATGATCACTGAATTAAGGAATATTTAATTCTGGGATACATTTTGAAGTATCCCCTAGTTTTCTTGAGCAGTATATGCTTGTCGTATGTAATTGGGTTTTCTTTATCTACTGTTTTTTTTAGGACGTGTGAGAATGTAATGATGTTTTAGGAGACATGGAGATCTATCAAATATTAAACTCTACACAAACTTTCAAACATCACTTAACAACACTGTTAGACTATATGGAACAAAAATGCAAATTATTTTGCAAACTCAATTAAATGGCTTTACTCATTACCATTCAGCTGTAATATTGTGATTGACACACGAGATAGCAAATGGAACTTTTTTTATTTTATTTTTTATTTTAAACAGTACCTAATTATGGAAATTGTTTACACTTCCTTTGTTCATCGGTCTATACTGTCTACATTGAAAGTACAAGATTGATTTTCTAATTACTGATTGATTTTCTCTGTCACAGGATATTCTATGTATCACATGATTCGCAAGATCTGAAGATCTTTAGCTACATAGCCAGAGATGGGCAGAACAACGTGTTCCGATGCAATGTCTTCAAATCCAAGAAGAAGGTATGCCTTTCTTGAGTGCTGTCTCGATGTGCGCAGTTAGAAACCTGTTGTTAAAACTCCATTTGGCAGTGAATGACTAGCATAACATTGAACATCCCTTCAGAAAGTCACCTTTCTCACACTCTCGATTCCTCAGCTTATTTTATGTTCCTTTCTATGCCTCTGCATTCATGCATGTCTTCACTTGAAAATCTGAATGCACACCTAAGCAGTATTTTTCTCCAAAAGTACATGGCAGTGAGAAATAATACCTTTAACATTTGTTCCCTCATGTGCACTGCAAATCACTGTTTAGATTGGGGTTTAGCTACACACACCTTCTTTCTGCCAGCCATATGCATACACACATTGCTCATTTTAAAGATAGCCTCACCAGCCCTTTTAACAACCTTTTGTGGCTGTTATAAAATAGTCTAGAAGACTACCTTCCTATAAAAGTCTAAAGTTTTAGAGTGACTACAGAGTCAAATCAGGTTTTAGAAGACTTGTATACATCTAGCCCTTTCTCTTCAGAGAGTTAAGCTGAAGGAGACTGGTTTATAAGACACCATTGATTGTCCTGTCATTATGAGGATCTGTTACAGCAGTTGGCACCCTGGGGTATAAATTAAAGAGAGAATCCACTGAGCAGGAATCAGGCCTTTGCATTTTAATATAATTTTATGCATGTAGGAAGAGTGCAAGCGGAAACATTAAGATGATGAGGCAGCTGACAGACTTTTCTTGCACTGAACAGGTTTTTTTTTTTTCCCAGACAAGCTCTGGTGTTAATGGCCAATGAAGTCCATTCAGTCATTATCCATGTGCACAGCCACTGCCAGCTTCAGTCACCCGCCATCCATTGATTTGAATACGAATAAACGAGGGTTAATTAGATGGAGATTAAGATCTCTGGCTTATTCAGATCATTTGAATTCCAATCTGTTTCTAAATTGCTTGTAAAAGATAATGTCCAGAAGTATGAAAACTAAATAATTAAAGTCCCTCAAGGTTGCCAACAATGTAGCTTTCTCCATGCTGTTTTCTTTTTTTAAATACAAGGTTGTTTATACAGATGGCATTGATCACACAGCAGGTATTCTGTTTTTTAATGATGGTCAATTTTAGTGCTTAAATATTTGACGTTAACAATATGAATTGGTACAAAACATCAAATTAACTGATTTTTGATAGACAAAAATAGTCAAAGTTCTAAGCCTCTTGTTTCAGTATTTGTGACCTAGTGGTTAAGGTACTGGACTATGGACCAGAAGGTCAGGGTTCAAATCCCACCGCTGCCAGAGTTGGGTCCCTGAACAAGGCTGTTAACCGACAATTGCTTGGATTATACGACTGTATTAATTGTACATTGCTCTGGATAACGACGGCGTCTACGAAATGACATAAAAGTAAGTGGAACAAACCAAAACAAACCTAAAGGCATTGCAACGAATATGTGAAAGCCACAGATCAAGGAGTGTTGACTATCATGGACTTTCCTCTACAGTTACCTGACTTAAACCTAATAATCAAGCATTTATGGGAGCACTTAAAAGCAATGAAAATCAGGCATTCAATGACAGCATAAGATGCTCTTTGGAACAATTGTGAAATTGTGCTGGGATCATTAGTTTTTCCACATCATGCTTTTTGCACACTTCCGTAACAAATACTAATCCTAAAATGTGAAAATGTAAATGTACCTCCTCAGTCGTTGTTATGCTAATTATTATATTTGAGACAAACACACCCATCGTGAACATATTTAATTTAGAGCTAATTTAGAGGATCTGTTATTTAGAGCGAATGAAGAAAACACGTGCAACTGAATCGTTACAAATTGTTTACATTTATTTAGTGTTTGCTGTGTGTGATTGGTATACTTGTGTGACTTGTGTCAGTAGAACGGGGAACAGAGCTGCTGTATGATAGCCATAGACTTTAACAACCAAACATCCAGAAAGATCATGTAGTGTTCGTTCCAAGACTGGAACCAACTAAGAAACCTTAACAATGGTTTTGGCAGTCTTGTGAAATGTCCATAACAGTGTTGTGGTGGCTTATGACTCACCCTGTGTCCAGTGTTTTTTGACTCACCCTATAGAACTGTAAGATGATATTATTTGTCTGTGAGATACACACACAGAGGACTTTCTTACTGTGAGGTTAGTGTGTGTTAGAATGTTTGTGTTTGTGCTTTTGAATTTGCAGAGGAAAATATTACTAATTCAGATGTGTATTGTTTTTGTCCAACATACTTTTTTCAGTACAGTATAATTAGCACCAGTTTAACATTAGATAACTTTTAGAAGTAGTTATTTCTAACTGGTAATTTTCATTCAGAGTATGCACCTTAGCAACTTAGGTTCTTAGGTTGAACACAAGTCCATTTGGGAAATAATTGAGATAGCAAGGTAATATTATTTTTGAACAGGGATCACTGAATTGTAATTGCTGAGTAGAGCTCCTGACTCATTGACTCACTGCTTTTCTCCAACACCAGTGTTCATCGCAGGGTGCTATTCAGAGCAAATTGAGCTTCGCTAGCTGAAGTGGTCTCTGATAACCTGCCTAAAGCCCTGCATTGATGACCACGGTGCACCATTCACAGTGCACATTGTGCAATGGTTTCAATTTATTTCCTTTTTTTAGTTCAGTAAATTTACTCTACATGTCATTAGACAGTTGTTCAGTTTTGTGGGTTGGTTGGTGCATTTTGCATTTGCATTGAGCACAATGTATTTTAAAACAAATACACAAAGCAGAAAAGTCCAAATAGATTCTATTTTTCACAGGATACCACCAAACATTAAACATAAAGCTATCAATGAAGAAATGCAAGCTGTAAAATAAGTATTTTTTATTTAAGTGCTTTGGCTTGGCTATGAGTAGCATGCAGAATAGCTCAAGTTCCTTGTGCTGCAGTGCAGAAAGATCACAACAGCACCATTGTTCTGGAGATCTTGCTGCGGCACACACCTGACCTCCTCAACTTGCTTGTAAAGGAATGAATATTATCAGACTAGTGCAGAAATTCAGCTCAGCTACGATCAAAAGGCAGTAACCTAATAGCAGAAGAAAATTTCACAATGTGTTTACTGATCCCTGAGCATAATCTGCATAATCTTGTTCAGTTTATTCACTGAGTAACTAATGCATTGTAACGTGCAATGAATGAGTTACATTTTTTTATATCAGCAGTAAAACATGTTTACATGCTAATCAATTAAATAATTAATTTTTGCTGTGTTTGCTGATTGAATGCTGGGATGCCATGATCTCACTTTTTTCCTTTTTAATATAAAACTCATATCAGTTCTTGTTTGGTGTGACATCACTGGACCAGGAAGGTGAAACCTTAGTGGCAAACTGGTTGCCTTTGTTTTAATAAGAATTGATTCCATAGGTGTGTGATTTATTAATTTTAGTTAGCATCGCACAGAGCTTTCAGCATACAATCTACGCATAAACCAACTGGGAAAAAACATAAACCCATGGTGGCCTAGTTGATAAATTCAGCCAAACTTCCACTGTTAGTTCCTTTAGCAAGGCCTCTACTGCACAACTGACTGGATTGAAAGAATGGTAAATTAAATTGCTATGAATGAGCATCCATAATTAATCGGGTTGTTAACTAATTTTGGTACCTGTTTAATTAAATCTTTTATTTTTGATTTTTTGATTATTTTTGATTTTTGATAGCTGTACAATATGATTTTATAAGGAGAACATAAGTATTATTAGAACTGTCAAAAAACATTATAAGATTACTTTGGTATGTTAAGGATGGACTTCATGACAGTGTAGTCAGATGCAGACATGGATGATGTCATCAAGGACTTTTTTTGCCATACTGGATAATGTTTGTGGTGATTCCATTGTGTTTGTGTAATTCTCATTTAGTGTAGTTTAATTAATTGGTGCCCAATCAACATGGAAACTAATTTATTTGTAGTTATAGTTATAATATAGTTATAGTAGTAATAGAATTAGTAAGCAAATGCGGAGATAACTATAGTGGAGCAAGAATGTCATCTACCATTCCAGAATGAATTGTCCAATGACGATTGTCTGAATGTCTGTTATCTGGAATGTACAGTATTTATAATATGATGTCTGGCTAACATTTGGGGTAGCCACAGAGGTATGGTGTTTTAATAGGGTACATCGTAAGGCACTACTAACTTGTCAAGAATGTCTTTTGAAAGGTCTCTGAGTTTAACAGGTAAAACTTGCACAGTGCACAGGGTGGCAGCCAACTCTTGATAGGGCACCAATCCATTGCAGTCCACAGACATTCAAATACTCATACTCAACCCAGGTGGAGTCTGGGCCAGGAACTGCACTCGAGATCTCTAGAACTGCGAGGCGATAGCGCTAAGCACGGCACCACAGTTCCTATCTCGCCATAGTTTGTAACTTGTAACAGCATGAGACTTTTAGTGAGGCAAATTACATTTTCTACTGCAATGTTTATACAAAGCTAAGTGGTCATTAAGATTCAAAATTCAGCTACTGAGTACAGCTACATTTTGGTTAGTGAATGTGGAGATTTGATCATAGAATACCCTTGAAATAAATAGAGCAGACATAAAGCAATAACAATATTATATTTAGGATATATAGTTAGCTACAGATCAAATACAAATATAATAAAAGTCAATTATAGGATAAGATACAGGGTCAAATATAAGCACTGCCAAACTGTCACTGCCGAGGTTTTAAGCAAGGCTGTTAACCCAAAATTCCTTAAACTGAGCATTGTATGATTATATCAGTTATATGTTGTTCTGGAGAAGAATGTCTGCTGAATGTTGTAAATGTAAGTTAAAATCTTACAAGTAAAGGTGCTTTGGTTTCACAGTGGCAAATCATTAGATCACCCCAGTGACCTGGGTCCAGGTCTTGGCAGGATAGGTGCCAGACACCCCTGCTCAACAAAGCAGAGTAAAAATTTGGAAATAAATAAAAAACTGAACTAATATTGAAACTGTACACTAATTGTAATAATAAGTGATTTCATGCGAACTAATATATTATGATAGGACCGTATTACTTATTACGCAACTGTACATCATACCTCATTCAGAAAATTGCCTGGGTATTGATTTTTTAGATAAGAAAGATTTATTTGACTGTTTTTCACTATTTATTTATGGGACTCTGGTGGCCTAGTGGTTAAGTTACTGGACTATGGACCAGAAGGTCCTGGGTTCAAAACCTATAACCCATAACCCACAATTGCTTGGATTGTAAGACTGTATTAAATGTACGTCTGCTAAATGACCTCAATGTAAATTTGACAGGAACTCATTTTCATGATTTATTAAGGACAAACATGTACCACTTTCATGTAAACTACTTCTAGTTATGCCACTTGAATACAGTGGTGAAAGGTACTGAGTGACCTGCTGTCTGCAGTTTGGATGAGGCTTTTAAATGGAAGTAGTAGCCAGTAGTACCGCCGGTATGCACGTTTCCTCTGCTCTCTCACATTGTGTGTTCTAACTATGAACACTGCAATACAAGTAATTAATAATTGTTATTAAACTCAAAATTAAGAATAAAGCAAAAATTCAGCTTAATCAGAGAAAGGAGTTAAGTGGAAGGTGTAGGTAGAGGTAAAAAAGGCATTGTGTTTTTAAGTTTTCTAATCACTATTTTAAATGGTTAATTGTTCAGACACTGGGTTAGGGGGTTAATATATCTCATACAATACTGCTGGAATTCACATAGAAGTTTGTCTGGTATGGTTCAGCTGTTTATAGTGAAATGAAATCAATGAACAATGTACACTGGAGGATGTGGGTCCGAAGGGGTTAGTCGGTGTACATAAATACACCATTACAAGTATTTGAATAAATGTTAGACTAATGATTTTTTTAAATAATAGTTTATTGTGGCTATATAAAGAGCATACATATCAGTATGGCTGAGTTTTAGTTGTTCTACATTATTTGACTGTTATGACACAACCATTTCCTGTTTGTTCAAGCATAACGTCCCATCTATACTGACATTATTTTGGGGTTACAAAAAAATCCCTTTAACCACATGTAGCCATTAGACATCTGAGGCTAATCTCTCGTTTCCAAACTTTAACTCTGCCAGCACTGGTTTGCGAGACAATCAGTTTGTCAAACTCACATACTCTGCTGAAGATACTTACTTATGTTTCATTTTTTGCTTGTTAAATGTGTTTTGTAATCCTCTGCAGAGTCAAGCTATGCGGGTCGTGCGGACTGTGGGTCAGGCCTTTGAGGTTTGTCATAAATTGAGCCTACAGCACACGCAGCAGAACGCAGATGGGCAGGAGGACACAGACAGCCCCAAGGCCTGCACAGACTCCGACCTGCAAGGTAGCCCAATTCACACCATTACATCCATCTGTTCACGATTTCACAGTGGAAATCCCACCTCAGTTATTGGCTCTGCTGTTACATACAAGCCAGGTCTGCCTAAAACACTGGTGATAACCAGGGTAACCAGCGTTTGGATTTTCTTTATCTTTAATTTGATGAGAAAATTTTTACTTTGTCTGCCTTCTTTAAAACCTGTCATACTTTCAATGATTTAAAGCTTTCAGTAAACAATCTCGGACTACGGTCTGAGTTTTGTGTGTTTATTTTAAATGTCAAAGAGGTTTTTTTTCAGTAATAGTCATTTGTAAAAACATAAACTCAGACTGTATTAATTTATTAATTATATATTAAAAGGCCATTGTTTCATGTTCCCCTTTAACGTAGGTTACGTTCTCAGATGCTGGGCTTCAAACACAAAGTAATACAATTATAGCAATTGAAATGCTGACAAATTAGGAAGAAGTTGTTTGGAGCAATTCATGTCAATACACAAAAGCAGGCTAATGAACTGGTTTACTCAAATCAATAAACGTCAAACAAAGAAATGTATAACTTTTTGACTAAGTGGCCATATGGAGCTTAATTTTGTATGAACTGATATTCTTGCTTTGGGCATTTAGCTCCAATTCTTAACTTTACTATTACGTGTCGCTAATTCCCACTTACTACAAAATGTGCTTATGGCGCTATGCATGTGTCAAAGCTTGCACAGATTCCCACCCATTCTCCTGCCATGTATTTCCTTATAAATCCAGATTTCTGAGGAAGAAAGTGTATTTGCACCATTTATAAATGAGATCCCAAATCTGTGACAGACTCACCTCACCAGAGGTGGTGTAAGAACCAAAATAGCTCAGTTGCAGAGCACTGGTTCTTGATGCGAAGTGTCAATGGTTTACCTCTGACCCATTACCCTGTCACAGGAGTGAATATGTGTCTGCTTCCTGAAGGCCCAGAGGGTATGAGTTGCTGGAGGGGCACCTTGCCATAGGCTTCCAATTTACAGGCCCCCACTCTAGGACCAGAACAACTGTAACAAATACCCTGTTGCTTTCAAATCAATACAGTGTTTGTGAAGTAAAGAATTCTTTACTAAAAGGTTTTTTTTCATAATTCTTTCAACATTTTACACAACTTCAGAGTCAGTTATTCACCATAATTCGTGTCATGTTTCCTTCCAATTTTTTCCCTTAACTGGATAATTTGGCAGGTGTTATCTCACATGTTCTATGGCTACCGGCCAGGTTAAAAACAATGATTTTGTTTCTCATAGTAAATTGTATGAAAAGCCTTTGTTTTAGTCCTCAAGTTTCTGTTGTGTTAGAAACTTACACTGTATTTGTAATTTAAATCTGTAATTTTATTGCAACATTATTGCCTGGCATAAGGTGAAGACGTATAAATGACATGATAAATGTGGCTAAATAAAACCTTTGCAGTAATTAGCACTGAGTTTATGGCTGATGTTTAAGGATATAGTATAGTAAAATGTGGTCAGATCCTGGTTAGTTTCCTCTTTCAGCTTGTTCATTGTAAACCAGTCTCTTAATGTCTTGCTCAATTAAATCTTTTGTTAAAACTCAACTGCCTCTTACAAAATGCTCTTCAAAAAAGAAAACTGATATTTATATCAGTTGAATTACTTCTTTACAACAGAACAGTATGGAGTCTATACCAGAAATGTATTTTTGTCCTCTTTTAACCCCAGTTATGCTGGACAGGCTTGTAAGGGACTCCAGTGCATGTCCCCAGACTATATAATGTGCAGACATAAGCGTGCCTTGGACAGGATGAATTGATTTTACATCTGGTTAGGCATGTAATTGGCTTTGAGGTGAGCTAATTTAATGCTGTCCTAATGTGGTTAATGCACACTTGCAAACAGGGAGAAATGAGTCCAGTCACGCCTTACTGAGCTAATCTTCCTCATCCTGGATAGTGAATATTTGGACAATGAAAGCTCTATTTCTATTATTTCTTATGGGAAAATTCCCATCTCGTTCCAGCACGTTCAGTACCCCACCTACTTTCAACGATACAAACTTAATATAGTGGTGCAGAGTAGTGTTGTTAAAAATATATGAATATTGAAATGGTACAATATTTATTTCTCGCCATATTGATTATTATCGAATGCTTTTTTTTTTGACCCACCCATGCTGCTGTAATTCACAGAAGGGCTTGTTATGCTGGAATTCCAGCTGAAGCAAAATCAGAGTACAAAACAATAACAGTAGACTGGATGGTATTGAACACCTTGTCTGTTTTTTATAAAGCTGTGGCCATACTTTCATCAGATACCTGTTAGTAAGTCCGTTATATTTTTGTATTTTTGTTGGTCGATATCTGGGCATTCACAGTTATGAACCAAAATTTAGTCTAAAGAGTGAAGAAGAGTGAAGATAGTTGTATCTGCAAAGAAAGGGCAAACTCTTTACTAATTCAAAACTGTGTTGTTCAAATAAATTAAACAAATATGGGCAGGTATTGTACATAAGTGCGTATTTTAACTTTGGAAATCTGAAAACTTTCCAACATTTAACTTTTGCTGAAAAACACATTCTTAGCCAGCCCATTAAAATGTCACAATAAGCATGTTGGTCTTGTACATAGTTTGAACTTTGCAGCATGAAATTAGTTTGGCACTTTAATGGGCTTGATATCGGTGAAGCAGCTGAGCTTTCTGTTCTTTAAGAATTTGGTAGGTGCTGTTGTTCATATCATGTGATCAGTGTTTTTTTCACATGTGCTTATTTACCCATGAGTTCAGGTTAATAACTGAGATTCCCACTGCCTCTAGAGTTTCTTGTTTTTCAAATGCAGAGTTTCACTTCGCCCACCCACCAGTGCTTGGCCACATGAGAAACAACCAATTTCCAAATTTACTCTGCGATGTGATGCTGATGTTAGCATGAACTATGACACTGTCAACCTTGTCACTTCAGGGACTTCGCTTCATGTCAGAAGCTTCACTGACGCAGTACTTAAAGTGCCTAAAGCATCTTACTGGGCCTTAATGTTCCCTGCAGTTATTGCCTCAGGCTTGATGTTACTGTATTGAAATGAATTTTGATTTTCTTCATACAACCCAATCCAGCTTTCACTAAAGATTTTCTCAAAAAAAAAAAAAACTCAGCACTTTCTGTACAAAGTTCTATGCTGTATAAAACAGTAACTAGATCTGAGTGCAGGAAAATAGGGAAATAAAGCATTGTCAGAAATTAAGGCAGAATTAAAATCATAATACAACAAATTGCAAATGAATGCATAATATTAAGAAATATTGATGTGCTTAGCTAAAGTTCGCAATAGTGTAATTAGAAATTGGATTATATTTTTGTGTGTTGTTTTATAAGCTATTAATTCAAATGGTTGAAATTTAGAAGTTGTGCTGTTTTGTTTATGTATTATTTGTTTTATTGCTTATATTAGGCATTTAAATTATATTCACCTAGTAGCCTTATGTTGATATATATGAATGAATACAAAGCACCATAAAATTGGAACCTGAAAGGCAAAGTCTCCTAATATCGATTTATTTTTCTATTTCTATTCCAGTTCCTAACACAGATGATAAATTGTCTTCATCTGCAGACCGGGAGTTGACTGGAGCTGAGAAGACACTGGCAGAGGAGACAGATATCGACGCAGAGGAGGTTCCTTTACCTGATAGCACAGTGGAGGAATTCAGCCGAGGCGTCACCGACTTGGATGCTGCTAAGAAAGAGGATGATGGTACTAAGGACAGAAAGGTAAGCAGCTGCACCACTCTGTGTTGTGTAATTATTTAATTAGTTGATATTAGTCTTATTAAATATAATCAAAGAAGCTGTATTGCTTGTTCGAGTTAATGTTCCATTTTTTAACTTGTAGGTGTAGCCTGTGAGAGCATTCAAATGTTAGATTTCCACATTGCACCTAACATCAACCACTATTACTAAACAGTTAGGAAAAAACACAAAAAAGACACAAGAAACCGAACTTAACTAAAATTTAAAGTTGGACACTAAGCATACTCAAATTAAATTGAAATCTTTATCAAAAATAGCTCACACAAAACTATAACGATGCAGCAGTTAGAGTACTGGACTTTAGGGTATTGGATCCAACATGGCCATTGCCGAGCCCCCAAGCATATCCCTTAACCTACAGTTGCTTGGAACATAAACTAAGATGTTAGTTGTAATTTGCTCTGGAAAATGCTTTTGCTAAAGGACTAACATCTAAATGTAGGTTCATAAACATGTTAGCCAAATGACTGCAGTAAGTAAACAAGTTTGCTTTACTTGTACTTGATGTACTTGTGTGGACTAAAGTGCTTTACATATAAAAGAAAAGAAGATGGATGAAAGCTGTTAATAAATTGTCTAAAAATGCATTAGAAATACAGTAAAACAACACAAAGCCCCCTTAAACAGATGCTTTTTTTTAGACAAAATAAAACTTTGAAAGGTTGTCACCTTTTGAACAAAAATACTAAATGGTCTATGCCCATTTGACTTTGCAAATATCAAACAGGAAGTCATAATATTTTTCCCAGACAAAAACTGACATTTGGCCAGGTGAACATCTGACATGTGACTTGTTGAAATGCAAAAATGTACAAAAAGGTTCTTTTGTTCTTTCATTTTCATCGGACAGCAATGTTTACTGTATTTCAAAGGACAGGACACTAAAAGCTGAAAAGGAGCCATGATAACATACCACAGTGACATTTAACTTTAATGGCAATTCGGGTGACGTGCTTTGTCTTATTAAAGTAAGCCCACTGTATCTGTGGGTCTACACCCATAGGATCAAAACTATCTAGAAAAAAACCAAGCGCTTTTAAGAAGCAAATCTTGAATTTGACGGATAGCCCGCACTGCGCTGAATCCATGTGATTGAAGTGATGTGTAGGCATATGATGCTGTAACACAGACCACTGTTATTTCAGACCTTCAATATCACTCCAGCAGTAGTTTGACCATCGATCACCTCACATCTTGTACGTTCACATGTATAACCCTTTTCCTTGTCTTTTTTGCTCTAAAGAATACAGTATTACAAACACCGACATATCATTTACATAGTATTAGGTATTGTACAGCAGTGTGTGTATAGGCTATATAAAACTTATATGCTATAATATGAACTTGAACATCTAATCTGCAGGTTTTGGTATATGTGGAAAGTCCTTGTACCAATCTTCTGTGGATATGGAGGGTCGACTGTATAGGACATTAAGCCCTTGAGTGAAAGTTTAACCCTGTTTCAACCCATTAACAGTGGATTGTTTTGTTCCTGAACTGATGTGTCATATGTTCCTCTTCCCAGAGCTGTCGTAGTGACTTTAAACTGCTTCAGTTTATCTGTATTCCTATTATTCTCTGATTCAGAACTCTGAAAAGGCATTGAATATATTTTTCCCCTTCAAAATGTTGCTTGATTTCCTTTATTTAGGCAAATAATAGATTCTTGTTGTGTGGCCTTGACCGCATGATTCTGGTTCCTCACAACATTTTTAGTGGCCTCTAAGAAAATTTATTCTACTGTCACCACTGGCTCTGCATTGGTGGTCTAGCCTTTGTAAAGCTGCTTTGCAATAATGTTTATTGTTAAGAACTCAGTTTATAACTATAATTGAATTATTCACACTAATTACACTAAAAGATTACAGGATTGGTCTGAGAGCATTACGTTTACTTGATAAGATTTTACCTCTGGGCTGGCATACAAATCAGGATTAATAGTATAATTCTCACACAATATAATTCTCTCAGATGCAGCAGATTGTGCCTGCATATGGTCCCTGACCTGGGCTAGCATGTTAGATTGCTATGCCTCCAGAGTGACCTAAATTAGGTGCTGTTATTTTAAAATGTATTAAAAATACATATGAAAATATGAATATACATCCATCCATCTAGTAGCACATTGGACCTCCTTTGGCCTTTGGAACATTAGCAATTCGTCATGGCAGATTCCACTAGGTGTTGAAATGATTCTGAAGGAATATTGACCTGTGCAGACATAATAGCTTTTCACAGTTGTTCCAATCAGATGGGAGGTACTGACATTCCTGTTCTGCCTCTTACCAGAAATACACTATACAACTTAAATCTGGCGATTGTGAAGCCCAGGTAAGCAAGGAAAACTGATTGTAATGTTCTGAAAACCAATCCATAATTTTGCCCAAAGGTAGCCATTAAGGGATGCACTTGTTCAGCCACAATGCATGGGTAAGCCCTACTGTCCACAGGGTCTGTCCCTACTGCCTTGAAACCCAGGGCATGCCAAGTAGTTTGCACCAAATTCTGACCCTCCCATCAGCATGGTGCAACCAAAATGTGCATTTGTCTGATAAGGCAATTTTTTGACTGCCCAGTGAACCAATTTTGTGCTCTTTTGCGAACTTGAGTTTTGTTTTTCCTTTAGACAGCAATGGCACTCGAACATGCCGTATGCACTTATAGTCCATTTGTGCTAAGGAATTAACCATGCATTTGTACACATTAGTTGGAGACACAAGGTTGTTTTCTTCTGTAATTTGCCTGTCTCTACACCGCTTGTTAATCAGAATGATTTTTGACTTTCTCCCCTGACCCCATCCTATATGTCCACAGAACCCCATTTTGCTAGATGTTTTTTTCATCTTTCACACTATTCCCAGTATACTCTTGATGCTATTGCATAAAAAACTCCACAAACTCCCCCCGGTGGACTAGCCTCATTCAAAGGTGCTCAGAATGCTCAAGTTTCCTGTTCTAATGTAGATTCACATCGAAACTGATCCACAGAAACTCACTTGATTTTATACTGCCCTCTGGGGTCACACATCTATGTTCGATAAAGGGAAGTTCTGAAGTTCTTCCAGTGGAAGGGCATGTGTCTCTAATAAAGTGGTCACTTAGTGTATATGCGCTTATGTTCTGATATAATAAATGGTTTATCCCATCCCAGCTAAGCTCACCGGATCCTGGGTGCTAATGTTCTGTTTATTTGAAAGTTGTAGAATCTAGGGTATTATCCTTGTATTAGCAACAGGGGTATGGGTCACCCGAAAAGCTACTGCACCCTCAGCATATTTTGTACACCAGGTCCTTACTGTCTCCCTTTGTTCTCATTTCAAAAACAAAACAAAGATGGATCGGCTGCCTGTGCCATTATGCTTCTGTCCTGCTCTGGTGAAGCCTGGCTGCTGCTGATCAATGACACAGGGGGTGGAATAATCACATAGAGAGTGGCATATCTCCTTTTTTCCTTTTCCTCGTCCAGTTGCTAAGCATCGTTGTTACATTGATGCTTCAACAGAAAGAAGGATTTGAATAAGGCTACCAAGGACGCCTGAGAACTGATATTTACTAAATAAACATGGTTTGCTTGAGTCAGTTAGTTATTTAGACACAGACCGCAGAGCAGATTGCCTCTGTGCATCAGAGAAACGTCTAGGAGGCTTGTGCAGTTCAGCCATGCAGGATATCTCTAAAGATCACGCCGATTTTTACCTCAACGGTACGAGTTTCTTTACTAGAGGACAGGATTGTATTAATCCTGCGAAAAGCTGGTTTTATGTCAGGTCTTTTGTGAGATTGAGCTATAGTACTTGCTGCTCCTCCAGGCTTGTTTTATTGGTTCCATAATTTATACTTCCACTGAATGTGCTGCAGAACATTTGTTTTGGTGTCCAGATAAAATATTATATATTTTTTCAGATTTAGTTAATTCTTTTATGTAAAGAACTTACAAGAATTAGAGCTCAACAATAAATTAAACAGTCGCATAAAGGATAAATGATGTGACATATGCAGATCATTTTACAACACAGTTAGCATATGTGAACACTTGTTTTGACACCACATTTATTGTGAACCTGGTTTATTACACTGTATTATGTTATATTACACAAATTACATTCCAAAATCCAGGCGTTTGCCTCCCCTCACCAAAAATCTTTGATGTTACAACAACATTAAGGTGTCTGATGAAATTTGGCTCCTGATTTTGTGCAAGCCAGTTAAGTTTTCAATCAAAGGTGGCAGGCCAATTCCCTATAGACTTTGTTTCAGGCCAGAAGGGCAGAAATTAATGAGCGTCACTGGGGTATTGAGTACAACTCATCCTTTAGCAACTGTCTTGTCTATAAAGAATCCAAAAATGTATGCTATATATTATGACTGTGTTACCATTGAGTGTTGCTGAAATAGCAGAGCGCCATAATTAGAACGGGTGTCTACAAACCTTTGGACACATGATGTATTTATAATATAAATAGGATATTACAGTAACATTTCCCATGACTATCAACAACCCTAATAATAACAACAGCAACAAGTTGCTTTGTTTGTATAGCACTGTTATTTTTAACCCAAATCTCAGAATTTAAACTTGAAATGCTGAAATTAACAAATATTAATAAAGTAGATGGAACTAGCCCAGGATGTTTTATAAGCTCTGAACACTAACCCAGGATGTTTTATAAGCTGATTTTTCTGGATCTGGATTTGCATTTTTTTTTTTTTTTTAGTATTATGTAATCTACAACATTAACCCACCCCACCCCAAGATCAGAAAGGAACATGAAGCATATGACTGGATTAGGATTTTTTTTTTCACACTTTAATTTCTGTATGACTGTTTGTGGTCATAGTGCTTGTTACCTTTCCATGTGTCAGTATGCTTTATGCCATTCTAATGTCAGTTTTTATTATAATCCGTTTCTAAGAACACTTAAAATACCAAAGTTTTAATGTACTATTACGTGGATACTTTTACTATTAAAAATACATTATTAAACTGCATTGTTATACTTAAACTAAGGGAGGTTATAACATGTAATATTATGTCAGAGCACGACTTTTAGTGCTGCAAGTTCAAATGCTTTAATTCTTTTTTTTTTTTTTTTTTTGCCTGAATAATAGGTGGCACTAAAGCGTATCATGTGCATACATTTACAGTTATAACATACACAAGTTTATATGAAACTTCATAAATTTTCAGAATATAAATGCAAGTTATGTAAGAGTTACTGGCATACAATAAAATCAAATGCCTGAATGGCCAGAGGGCACCACCTGGACCCTGGCTATGATGTTAGCAAGTTAGCATATTAGACTGCTGTGCCACCTAAGCGACTAGGATGATAAACTACACTGTAAGTACTGATACACTGCTCTAGTCATTTCACAAATAATGGTACCTTTGAAGACCATAAACAAACCTAAATAGACCATTATTGTCTAGTAATTGCCAAGGTCTCAGTAGGATTTCCTCATTTAGGTAAATAACTGATGCACAAAATTGCTTTCTTAGACATTTTGCATTATATGTGTGGTCTTGAGTAACACCTTATGAATACCTCATTCCCTGCTTGACCTCAGACCAGGCGCAAACAACATTAGTTCCAAGAACATTAATCTAAGAATCCAATATTTTTTCTTCCTTCCCCTTCCTGGCACTGACTTGTGGCAAAGGAAAGATTTTGCAAAAAAACAGACATAAAGGCTGGACCTACTAAAAGATTTGGTCATATCACTTGTTTGTCAGTATTTACACTCATTTCTTTCGAATCCCCCGAGATACACCATAATGTACAGCTCACTAATGTACCACAGGGTAATTAATATACTTTATCAATAACCTAATGTCCTAATGTTGAACTACTACTACTACTACTGCTTTAATTCATTATAATCAGTGTGCAATGTTTTGTTTTTTTTTGCTTCAGGCCTTCACCATATATCACTTTCTGGGTTAATCTCTCCCTAAAGTAAGGAAAATCCTGCTTACATTTCAGAGTTCATTAAACCTCTAAGCCTAAAGGAAAGTAGACAGCAAGAGTAAAAGTTAGAGCCCAAGCCTGTGTTTAATGCATGGCTTAGTGAGTAATTTAAATCCCTCAGGAAGGCTGTGGAATCTGCTGGGTGTTGTACCATGACATATTCAACCTCATTATCTTCTATGCTGCTCTGGTAGTGTCATTCGTCACAAATGCCACAGGTACACCTACCTGTTAAGCTTAATCTTCACAAATAAGCTGTATTTTAGATTTTTTTTTTTTTTGCAAAGTGTGCATAACCACACTGGGATTGGAAGCTAGGCAGCAGAAAAATGAGTTCTATTTTGGTGCAGTGAGTAATTCAGCTGTGACTTTCCCACTGAAAGGGAGACCATTAGTTGTTTACAGGCTTCTGCTGCCTTCTACTTGTGATTCTACTAGCCAAGGCTGGTCAGTTTTTAGGATTTTAGGAATTTTAGAATGGATTCGTTGTGAAATTGAGCCCTGAAAAATCTTTTCTTAAAACCCAACATGTTATTTTATGCTGGTTAGTGATGGTCTGGTGATGATTTTGCTGGTTGACCATCATACCAGTGTCAAAATACATTTTATCCCTGAAAAGAAAATGTGGAATTACGACACTTCAAGGTTGTAACGCAGATTTTTTGTTTTGTTTTGTAGCGGACACACAAATTATAGGTAAAACAAAGCTTAAACACTAGTTTAGTTTTAAATCATTAAGTAATTTTAAGTAAGTAAGGGCATGTTTTTCAGATCTAGTAGAGGGAATATTATGGAATCAACAACAACCAAAAATTTCAGAATTACCAATTTGTTGCTCATTGTTTGGCTTTTGTGAAGCAGGGCCTCAATTAATTAGACATAATATTCTATATCAAGTTGACTCCAACATTCTCGATACAGATCAGTTTTTAAAAGGATTTTTTTTTTCATTTATGCCATCATACACTGCTTGATGGCCACGTCATTGAGCTGGTCTGACTTTCCTGGCATAACATTTTTTGCTTTGTGACAAGCTGGATTATCATGCTTAAAAATCAGTTAATCATCACCAAATCTATTTCCTATCGACTGAATGTAAAAGTGTTCAAAATTCCTATTTACAACTGTTTTGGCATTGACTGCTTAGGTAATGATTGCCATCTCTGGTGGACCTTTGCCTGACATGCAATCCCATATTGCAATTCAGTGAGAAAACTTGATTGTTTTCTTTAGGCAGTCATAATTGTGTAGTAGAATAACACCAGACAAAAGTTCCAGCATCAATGACTTGCTTCTGCCACTGCAGATTTCTCACCTACAATATTGCTTCCTTATATTCAACTGTAAATTTCTGTTTAAGTGTTAGTTGTTTTTTATTTGGCTTTTCTTTATGTAAATTATATATAATTCAGTTTGTTTCCTACCATTCTGTCAATAACCTTATCTCTATTTCCACCCATTTGGTTTTCATTTGTTTTGTTGTGTATTGATTTGAGTTTTCTATTGTGATGTTTTAATGTCTTATAATACTTGTTCCAAATTTTAGGTACAGCTGACTGAAAACAACCAACATCTTTTGCTACACTTTGTGTTGGATTTCCTTTGTACAGGAGCTTTTTAAATTATTTTCAATAATCAGTTTCAATTGACAAATCCCTTTTTGGGGCAATTATTTCTTTTAATGAGCCAAGTTCTACATTGACATCAAGGTCTGATAATTGTATTGAATAACAATTCATGATTCCATGCGTACCATAAATAAATACCATTAAAGTTGTTTTTACAAATAGTCACTACTCTGTGATAAAATAATAGCCAAGAGTGAGCAGGGCCATAAAAATAATTTTATCTAAAAACTCAGTAGCATGGGGAAAACAATAGTCATCGTCAGTTAGATACCATTGTTTATGGAAGAGCTATTGAAGGGGGAGGGAGCATTAAACAACAAATTAATATGGCACTTTTCCTCTGAGAGAGCTGGTTTAAAAAGGAATTTTTGTTTAGAGGGGCGCACTTGTGAAAATATGTTCAAAGCTTATTTTCACAGTAAAAAGTAAATGAATGAATTAAGATAATGCATTACATGTCACATAATGCATGCCGCTTTAAAAAAATGCCACTGTAAAGGTTATTTGTCACTGTGTTTTGATTTTGTCAAAATTGCAGCTTTGTATGAACTACGACCTTTAAATGAAATTCCTTCCGAGTTTGGAAGCCAATGCCGTTTACACGTTTGTGTCGAGTGGAGAAGTGGCTCAAAAATATTCCTATCTACAAAATGGGGCACTGTAAAACATGTTTGAGAATTACTGCACTATCCTGTGTGCTGTCTGTTATTTCTGTTATTTTCTGAAGCTAGATTTTTAATAGTAGAGTTTGTTTGTTGTGTTAAGTTACAAATTAGCTTTATCCTATAAGAACCAATGTTTTTCTTCTAGAGCTCCAAAATGGAGCAGATGCATTTTCGGAGATTCACCTGGATGGTCAGGTTGTGTCATTCAAGGACTTTTGAGTGAAAACAAAGGCGATAGCTGCATCAATACATGCGATGCACACGTCACTGTAAGCTCCTATGGGTTAAAACCACCATGACAAATAAGCACATATTGTGGATTGTGATCCATCATTTAAGAAATAATTATATTAATATGGATTTTGCCAGCTTCCCTACCCTAGGTGAAATTGCTCAAAGCAACATGTCAAAAAAAGATGAATGGACTAGGAAGCTATTGGAACAGGAATGTTGAAATTTGTGCCAGGATTCAAGGGGACTATATCAGAGCTCAAAGGAAATAGAGAAAGACTTCAATAGTGATGTATTTGTTGGTATGAAATAGTATGAACTGTGTCTCAGAGGTGTTCTTGTGAAAAATAAAATAGTGAAAATGTATGTGGCAAAAAGTAATCCCTGCTTATCCATTATTATTTTGTGGGAATGCACTGTGTTTATGTTTAATCCCTGCAAAAATGTTATGTTCTTTAAATAAAAAAAAATAAAATAATAATAAAAGTTCACAATAATACTCCAAGAAATCTATTCCCAAACACTGCACCTGGGCACACAGCTTTGATATTTTACCACATACTGGTGCTAAACAGTATGTACAAATATTGGCTGATTTTATACTACTGTGGTGCACTTTTTAGACTAGCATCAGGCACTGTCTCACAAAAATTAAATCTAATAATTTCCTATCCCCAGGTGTTTCATATTGTTTTGGAACACCCCCTCCTTGTGTTTACATTAATGTTAGTGTAGAATGTGCATACCATCCATTTTTGGTCACCTGGCTTTGTTTTAAGTCTCTGTGAATGATAGAGGGCAGGACAAGCTAAGGACAAGCAGCTTGGCATCATGCCTGTGCACTGACATTCTGATGATGCCCTTCCCTGATAATCTCTCATCATCCTCCCTCTCTCTCTCTCTCTCGCTCTCTTTTTCTCTCTCTCTCTCACACACACACACACACACACACACACACACACACACACACTTTCTCTCTATCACTGTAGGTGAATTAACATTTTGGAATTTTATACTTCCCACATCTACCTGATAACACACACATCCATGTCGAACCATACTTTCTGACGTCCGGCTCCTGTAATGGTCCATTACTCCAACCCATCAGCTTCCTTCCAGTACAGCTTTATGGCTTTCTAGGAATTAAGCAACATTTCAAGGTGTGTAGTGATAGAAGTCTGCAAAATGTCTTAAGGAAATCTTTCACAATATATAATCCAGTCCAATTAGAAAACTATTATCTAGGAGTTGCTGTTAGAAACCACATAGCTGAGTTTAATCGGGCCAACTGCAGCTAATCTGAAATTTACAAGACCCTATAAAGTTATAGCAAATCTCTGTTTTACTTCCAGTTGTTGAGGAAGGTCAACACTTTAAAACACCAGGAGATATTTTCAGAAACAAAGCATCTGGGAGTCTCTTCACAAAACATGATCACCTTTATGATTTTTCTTTATGATTTGTTAAAAACTCATTGTTGTCTAAGATAAACATCAAGGGCGGAATTAAATGTTAAGCAGAATTTGGAAATTTTGATTCAGGATTCATGATATGCATTAACATGGTGATGATCCAGAGAGGTATATTCGAAGATTAATAAATGCAACAGAGAAACGGATACAATTTGAGAAATACATCTCAAATTGTGGATGCATCTCTACTACCATTGAGCATAAAGGTAAACTATGGTGTGACTGGGCTGCTACTGGTAAGCTGTTTCACTGTGAAAAGTCAATTGATGCTTTGCAACACAAGAAAATATTGCTGAAAGGATTTCTTTCCACAATGTATTAGTTGTTTTTTGAAGCGGAACAATCACATTATTTTTTTAACAAGACTCCCTGATTCTTTTCACACTTGAAAGGCCATAAAGAAGTGGCTTGAGACCAAATCCATAAGGCATATGTTTTGGTCTTGTCACAGTCCAGCTTTGAACCCTATATGGAATATATTTTGACACATTATACTGGAAAGAAATTGATTGTTCACACGTTTACCCACTAGGGCTTAACATTTAAGAAAATAATTAAAGGAAGTTAAATGCCATCCCATACTAGGTTACTTGATCTATGTGATAAGTATTTGAACATGTTCTAAGCAGCTGTTTCCTTCTGAAACATTTACCAACTTAATATTTGCCAATTTTGGATTTGGTACATTTGGATTTTGTACATTTTTTTTTATTATTTTGAGTCCTAGTAGATGAGGTCAGATTTACACAGACAAATTTCTCTGAGTAGTGTTTAGTCGCATTCTCCCAGGCTCTTGCTCAGGATATGAAGCAAAAGCACAAACTCAGTTACTTTTCTGGGGGAGCAGGTGGTGTTTGCAATGCTGTATGCTTCAGGGCTGCCCAAATAAATAATGTTGCATGGTGTGTCTTTCTAATAAGTCAGCCTCATCGGCTTGCAGGCCCTGGCTTCGAATGTTTTCTCTGATCTCCATTAATCTTGTTCGGAGTAAGATTTTAATAATTTGGAATATAACAAATGTTGTAGTTTTTGTTTCATTTTTAATTTCCTGTCCTGGCTGCACATTCTGTATATCTGATACAATTGATGTTGTCACTGTGACCCTACTGGAACAGAATTATACCCAAAGAAGTGCAACCTAATCCAAGTAAAGTTGGCATCTCAGACATGTTGCCAGGGACTGGCTAAAGACCTGACCAAAGTGAACACTGTTGCACTGTTAAATACTTGCTTTGTGCAGGTTTACCACTCAGGTTTCATTTATGATTATCATTTAGAATTGCTGGTTAGTGGTTTGGGTGGTGGGGAAAAGGGAAAGGAGTTTGGATGGTGGGGAATTCGAATACATTGGTACCTCAGTTCTCGTTGTTAATTCATTAAAGAAGGCTTGTCAGATACTGAAAATGAGGAGTACCATCCAACTTTTCCATAAGGAATAATCTAAATTGAATGACTCCAGTTCTGTTATTTTCCAGTTTAATTTTTGTTTTCCTTTCAGTTGGGTATTTTAACTAACCTTTTAGCACTAAGATCCCAATTAAGCACCTATAGGCATGTACAGTAAATGAATACACTGAAAGACGTGACTGAAAAACTGCATTCCCAAAGCCAGCTGAACCAGAAGAGACGGCTTTTTTGCTTGAGCCCACTCGCATACTCTCAGCACAACAAATATATAAAAAATATAGTGAAGATTTCATTGTATTTGCCTTGCCAAGGCACATTCTGAAACAAAACTCACATGTTTTTTTTAACTATCAGGAGCCCTAGTGTGGACCCATGAAGACTTATTAGCTCTAACAATACCATGGATGTAAAAATAAAGAAACCAAAGTACCACTGTATCACATATAGCATTACATTGAATATAGGGAGTTAAGTTTCTGTGGTAGTTTAAATTAAGTTTCAGTAATTTTAGTTACATTGAAATACAACAAAATATGTTAAGGATTTATTTGTGTCTGATCACTTGTGAGGAAATAATCTGAATTACTGATCAGAATGTCTTCTTTATTTATTTTTATTGTATTTTTGTCCTATAGGATTTTCTTAACCCATTAAATGAGCATTAGTGGGAGTAGGGCTTAAACAGCAGGCTAGGATACTTAAAGATGATTATGACTGTATAAAGTTGTAACTATCTAGAAAGCACAGTGAGCCACACAGATCCAGTGTCCAATTCTCACTCCTGTTTACTGTTTGTGTGGGATCTGGCATGTTCTCTCCATCCATATGTGCATTTCCCCAGATGCCCTAGTTTCCCACCTCTTAAAAGCTGTCAGCTGAATTTGTTACTCCTGTTTGGCCCTAGGCATGAGTGTATGTGAATATATTTGAGATGCCCTTGAATAGTGCCCTGTTGTTTAATAAATCATTAAATGAGTGTGAAAACACTGGTTTACATACTATACTGGTCACAAAAATCAATTCCCCTAATTGTTGTGAGCAGTATATGTTAACCATTCCACAGATTCACCACCTTTATAAGTGATTAAAATAAAAAGCCATATAAAAGCCAGCTTTGTGAGGTTTATGCTTTCACCGTGAGCAAGAGCTGGACTTAGCACTGAAGCTTGTTAATCCTGTTAATAACCGTATAAAAATCCGTACCAAAGCTGTATTTCTGTTTCAGATGCCTCTGTTAAGTGTCTTACATTGCAGTATACACACTGCTTCAAATAGAGCAAATTCCCAATTTCATGCCCTTGCTTGTGATTCAGTGCAGAAATTACATCTTAACGCTCACTGCTTTACAGTTTTTACAGTTGTTGTTTTGTTTTTTTTTGCATCAGTCAGTTTTTTTTTTGTTTTGTGTTACATAGGGCATTTTAAGTATAAGTTTACATCCTTGATGATTCGACCATACAATGTGAAGTGACTCAATAGATGTAATAAATCAATACCACATTAAGGGCCATCACGTAGAGTAGTTCTCCAAATTGGAGCTCTTTTAAATACATTAATTTAAACAAATACATTTGCTAATGCCGAGCTTTTCAGTTGTCTCGCACGTCTTGGTTTTTTGTTTTGTTGTTGTTGTTATTTTTTAAGTTCTTTCATTTATAAGTACTTGAAGATAGAACGTGTAGTTCTATAGCAGTAGTATAAAGTACACAAGTACACAACATTTCCAAAATGTGTGACCACTACTGCTACTTAGTGTTTTTTATTTCAGCCATACACACCACTGAAATATTTGCATAATCTCCAAGGAGAGACTCTGTCAATAGAATGGGTTATGCTGAAAACCGGCATTTTAATAGGTTTTCACCTCCCCAACAAATCAGTTCAACAACTTTCTGTCCTGCCCATCTAAAACAAAACTCATAAAGCAACAGTTTGCTAACTTTGATGGAGAACTGGGCAGACTTATACTGAGCCTCGACTTTAACTCCTTCAGACACCACTGAGATTAAGTGGAATTGCAACTGTGATTCAGGGCTTACTGTCTAAAATCCATGCCTGACCCTAAAGCCATGCTCTGAAATCTAGTGGAAATTATTCTCATAAGAGTGAAGCCTGTTGTAGCAGCATATTTTGCGATGTAGTTTTTGGGTGGCCAAAAACATGTTACTATATAGTGTATGTACACTGACTGAGCACTTTATTAGTAACACCTGTACACGTGATGTAAAGGTTCAGCTACTTCAGGTAGTGTTCACAACAGCCATCAGAATGGGGGAAAACTACTCTGAGATTATGGCTGGCTACAGTTTTCTTTGCACACTTTGCATAATTACCAGTACCATTACTGGAATACCCTGGCTGTTTTATGATTGTTGCTGACTATGTGCATCCCTTCATAGACACAATTCATCTTCTAAACCAGTCTCCAACTGTCACTATATTGCTAATATTTGCACTGTGGTGTCACATGTCTGTGGTAATATACTGATCCTTAGATCTCTATCTGTCGTTCCTCTTGTACAGCTGTCTGAAGATGCCAACATCCTACTCTCCTCTCCTAAGATGCTACTTCCCCCAAACAGTGAACTTGAGAAAGGCACACCCCTCTCCATGCACCACCAGCTCCAGCTTCTGCAACAACAGCTCAGTCAACAACAGCAGCAAACCCAAGTGGCTGTAGCTCAGGTGAGATGAACAGTCCAGTACAGCAAAAAGAAAGTAGCTAAAAAATCATTTGATGAAACTACTGACAGTAAATAATCATACGTTGCAGCATTAGAATTTTCACATAATTATGATATTTAAAGTCATGTGAGAAGTTGGTATTTACAACAGTGAAGTTACATTCAGATAAATAGTCAAGTCAAGTCAATTTATTTCTATAGCGAACATAATTTCTAACAAAGCAGCTTTACAACAAAGAGGTTTGATGCCATACAGAATTGTAGTGTAAGAATTTAGTATGAGAGTCATTGTG
>JAVSBV010151928.1:0-15243 GCA_033117975.1 Parotocinclus spilosoma
TATATATATATATATAGTAATTTAGTAATTAACACCACATAGGGTGGTAACAGTAAGATTTGTTTTTTTTAATGCTGTATTAAAATGACCAACATTTTTTCATATTTTACCATTCTTGCTTATAAAAAGTAAGATACATCTGGTAGGCAGACTGTTTGCTTCACCAGGGCTATTGCAAAACATGTTTTGTTTTGATTTGAAGGTTTTGTTAGCATCCAAAATAATATAGATAGTAGATGGTAGACTTATAATCAATAAACAAATGAAACTCCCTTTAGTTTGTTCTAGTATAGTTTAAGCCTTAAAGGTCCCCTAACATGCTGCTTTTTTCATGCTTTTATATAGACCTTAGTGGTCCCCATTACTGTATCTGAAGTCTTTTCCATGGTGCAGAATTATAACCACTTTGAGCAAATCCCACAATGAGCTTTCCTTAAGACCATGCTATTTGTCTGTCTGTAGTTTTAAATGATGATGAGGGGGACAGAGGTGGGGCAAGGTGGAGAGTGGGGAGTGGCCTAAACATGTAATAATGTTTACAGTTGTTGTATGTTGATGGCTAATAGACAGTTTGACCCAGAATCTGATCCCCATGGAGAAGCACCTGAAAAAGCTGAAACCGACGGGCTACAGCAGGATGTCTCCAAATAGTTAGTCTAAAATATTGTGCCTGGATATGGTACTTTAGTTTGTTTGTTTTTGTATGCTGTTACAGTTATTATGTAGCAATCACTAGTCTACATTGTTGCTATCATTCTAGAGCTGTATTAGCATTTATATCAGTCACTTCAGTAATCTAGAGCTAATACATTTTATTACATTTTGTTATTGATTTAAATTATATTATTTACTTAATTTTAATTATTATACTATTATTTTAATATACTTTTAAGTAATTATTTAATTAACATCTAGGCCACCCATAAAGGATGTGTAACGCCACGTGGAAATGGCAGAGACAAACGTGTCGTACAGTAGCAGGCAGGAGTTTATTAAAAAATGGCAGGCAAAAACGAGGCACAATGCCTCCAAGGATCGGTACATGGCACAAACAAGGTCCGAGGATCGGTACATGGCACAAACAAGGTCTGAGGATCGGTACATGGCACAAACAAAGTTCCGGAAACAAGAAAAGGTACATGGATGGGGTACGGAAACCAAAGTCAAAACTGTAAGTAAACGTAATCAACTAAAATACAAAAACAAACATAAAACAAGGAGCTAGAAAACAAGGAGCTAGCCACGAGGTAGCAACCATAATACTTTGCGAAGAAACAGAGGATGGAGGGAGTATAAGTAATGAGAAGACGATGAGCCCCAGGTGCGTGTAATAAGAGCGTGATCAGAGTTCATACGAAGGTGCTAGCATGATAGGCGCGGTTCGGTTGCTGGAAACGCCTGTGGATGGGTCCCCTTTTAACCCTTGGTTCTCCCAAGGTAACTTCCTTCTACTTTTAGTTTCCTTTCCACTGTTGCCCTAGGCTTGCTCAATTTGGGATTGGCCTTTAAAGATAATATAGGATTGTAAAGCTGCTTTGAGACTATGCTCCATTGTAAAAAGTGCTATATAAATAAATATGAATTGAATTTAATTGATAAAGTCAGAGAGGGGACGGGACGCCTGGGGGTTTCTAGGCTTTGGATCACCACAGTGCAATGCTAGAAGCTGTCTGAGGACCTGCAACAATACCCTCATTTGTCCAATAAATAGTATTATGGTTGACTTTTAATTTGTTTTTGTTTTATTTCCAGTCTTTAAATTGAGTGCTCTGTGTCTGTGGTGCCCCTTAATGTGACATAACATGGAGGAAAAAGGAAGCATAGAAGCATATGATTCCTGACATCGAAATATTTTAACTGACAGACAGACAACTTCACACTTGGAGGGTTTAAAGGAGCATTAGTGACTCAAGTGGAAATACAAAAACAGGCAAGAAGTGAGATTTGCAAGCCATGTCCCCTTTAACTTTCTGACGGGGCTAAGCATGTGCCAGCAGGAATCTTAAGGTCCCAAACACATTCTATAGCCTGTGCTGTACCACAAAGCTCAGTCCTATGTACTCTTTAAATGCTTCTTCTTGGATGTATCCTTAGACAGCATGACATGTATTTTCACTGTAATGTGGATGCTACTCAGTTGTATACAACATTTTAAACTCCATCTTGCCTAGAGGAAATAAAATACTTCAATTAAACAGGGACAAATCTCCTAGCAGGCACACCACAGCAAGTGCAAAAACCGGTCTTCACTTATCTCACTTATAGGAAATTCATAGGGTGCAGGCAATGCATAATCTGGCTGTAAAATGAGTCCATCACTCAAGGCCTCCTCACTCAAACATAGCCAGTAATGCGACGTTATGTGCGATGCCCAAACTGGCCAGTTTTATTTTCTGAAATATAATACACACGTAACATGCCTTCTTTAAAGACAATCATTTCATTTGCATTGTAGATTGTGATTTGCTTCTGATGTTCTTGTTAATTAAAAAATATCCCCAAATATTTGTAAGCAGTGTAGTATAACAACAGTTCGGTTCTCTTAAATAAGGCATTGTAAGGGTTCGTGCCGCGGTCGTTCCCGTGCGCCCCTGTCCCCACGTGGGGGTTTTTTGTCCCCCCCCCCCCCCCCCCACGCGGCGCGTTTTAGTTTTGGTCTCCGACCCTTTGATTTCGTGCACCTGTTCCTTGTTATCCCCGTCTGCAGGTGAACGGTATTTAAGCCCGACGCTCACTTTCGTGGGCGCCGGTTCTTTGGTTACGTTTGTCACGTTTGTCAATCCCCGTGTGCGTTTTGTTTTTTGTTGTATGTCTTGTGAATGCGCGGCTTCCATGCCGTCCCCGAATGCGTGGCTGCCTTGCCGTCCCCGAATGCGCGGCAGCCTTGCCGTCCCCGAATGCGCGGCTCTTGTGCCGACGCCGGCTGTGCGGCTCCCATGCCGCCTCGGGAATCTCCGGACCTGCGTCTCCTAGGCCGTCGCCGGACTCGCGACCCCAGTGTCGCCTCGGGACTCTCCGGACCTGCGTCTCCTACGCCGTCTCCGGACTTGCGACTCCTGTGTCGCCTCGGGGGTCTTCGGACCTGCGACTTCCACGCCGTTCACAGGACTCGCAGCTCCTGGGCCGCCTTTGTGCTTGCGGCTCCCGGGCCGTCTATGGACGTGCGGCTCCCAGGCCGCCTTTGTGCTCGCGGCTTCCTAGCCATTTTACGCCCCGTCCTTCTGGGGAGTGTTGGCGGACCCCTGCCAGGTTCGGTGCCCGTGATCCAGGATGGGCAGAGGGCCTGCGCCATCCTCAGCATGGACTGGGGTTTTCGTTTCTGTGATTGTGTTATGTCTCCCCATGTCTGGTTAATAAATGTGTTTTACTTTCCCTTAGTCATTTGTCTGTCTGTGGATCATTGCATTTCGGGCTCCGGTCTTAATCGCCGGGGCTCCTGGAGATTTGCCGAGTCCGAGAACGGGCTCGCTAGATCTCCGGGACACCTCGGTCGCTGACAGATTGTGACAGGCATATGGAATATGATCGGTTTAGTACAAGCTACACCACCTCAACCTTCAAAATGCCTTAAAACTACTAAGCCTGGCATTTTCATGTTTCTGCAATGCTAACCTTACACCAATCAACATTAGAAGATGTCATTGTCACAGATGAATTTGCAATGCGAAATAAATCACAAGTCTTGCAAAAGATGTGTTGTGCTTGTGTCATGTTTGGTGTGAGATGTTCAAGAAAGCTGACTTAATTCAGTCTTTTTCTTGTCTTGATGTCCTTTAAAATAAACAGTGCTTAATATTACCACAAACCATAAGTCTTGTATGCAAATACTGACATACTGTTACCAAGCAATTGTGAGTTATGTCCTGCACCAAATGGGAAGCAGCAAAATGAGTACAGGATCATTTCTGGCATGTACAGAAAAGAGAGACTCTGGGTAGAAGCTGTGGAATTAAGAAGCTGTTAGAAGTTATGGAATGAACAAGAGTGTCTCTTTGATGTGTCTTCCCATTAAAGGTGGTCAGAAATTGCTAGAGATTTGCTAGAAAAAGCCCTAGAAATTCCTGAAAGAAAAAAAAAGAAAGTCTTTTTATTTCTGAACGAATTACTGCACAACAAGGGTAGCTTTGGCCAAAATGTATTTCTGTTTGTGCTCCATTGTTCAGTTTCTTTTCTTGAAAATTCCCCCAGAAACATGAAATGAAATAATCTCAAAAGGAGTCTAATTGCAGTTTTGCAAACAGTGACTTTGTAGATCTTTTACAATTCTTTTCAGAGTCTTCTAATGTATAGGTAGCATTAATATCATGACTGTTAACTGAAGAAAAGCTCAGAATAAAGCTATAATATCAACAATAATTCAACATTAGGTTACTAGTAGCGTTCAGAAAGTACAAGTGATTCAAAATCAGTGCACACTTGCTAACTAAGATACATCTATTCAAATGTCATCATGACTCATGAAGTGCTAAACATTGTGTTGTAATAAAATACCTGAATAGATTCCTATTTTTGTTGTTCACGGTTTTATACAAACATTTTGTAGGAGTGAGTCTGAAATGTTTCACATATGATTGACAGCAAACCCACTCTAATGTAAGGACTGTGGCAATTTACCGGCAATTTTTAGACTCATAAGGGTTCACGTTAAAGTAGGAAAATCAGCTGGCTGTGTCAGTTCAAATAACATTTTGAAGCTAAAGCGTATATGGATCCATAAGGGGTGGACCATATCTAAAAACACTTTCCATTTTCATCTATATTTTGCTTCTGAACATTTGACAAAATTGTGTTTATTTCCACAGATGGGTCCAAAACATACTTTAAATTCCTGTAACATTGCATATAAAGTTAGCTTGGTATTAGACCCTCTTAATGTCCTACACTTTAGACTCCTACATCTCATCTACTCTTATCCCAAACCTTAACCTTAGTAACCTAAGCAAAAAAAATAGTGTTCCTTAATTGGGAATGTGTCCCTAATTCCTAAATGCTAGGTTAAAAATTAGTTAGATTTGTAGAACACTTTTAAGAATTAATGTTAGCGTATACACCATAACATTGGATGAGGCAGTTTTGTCCCTAATTAACAAAACTCTCCTAATGTACTGATGTGTACTCTGACATTATTCCCCAAAAGTGTCCTATACAGGCTAACTCCTTTTTTACCTATTCCCTTCACTTTAGTAACCATAAGCAAATGTCTTTGCTTTTTGCTTGTTTTTTTTTCTCAAAGGAAGTTGTAGTTTTAGTCAAATGTTTTAAGTAAAAAAACAGATGTCCCAAAATGTCCCCACAAGGTAAACAATGTAAGATCTTTGTGTCCTTCTAAATAATTTTGATTTCCAGAATTATATTTACACTTAACCCACACTCACACTTTACCTTTCTATCATTGTGTCGAAAATCATTGATGTAATATTATGTAGTTAATCCTTTAGCTATTAAGTTGCATTTTTTATTATTTTTTATTTTTATTTTTTATTATATTATTCAAGTCAGAGTCGCATGAGAGCCAGTGCCTAGCTAGGGACAGTGTGCAAGGCAGGAAGCAATCCTTCACAGGGTGCTAATTTATCACAGTACATACACACACCCACAGCACTTTAAAAAACAATTACCCTTACATACATGCCATTGGAATGTGATAGAAAACCCACACAGGCAAAAACAATATTCCTGGAGATGTGAGGCAACAGTGTTAACAACTGCACACCCTACCATATATTATATGTTGTTATTATTCCCTTTGGTAATCAGCCAAGTGATCCTCACATTGAAATGTACTTCTCACAAAAATAGGGGGATATTTAATCAAATTTAATTTGATTTAATTTATTTTTTGTGAGCAGTGTGTAAGCTTGAATTCTTTCTCCTTTAAGCACACACTATAAATATGAGAAACAGTGATACATTACAACATAACAATATTATTTAATATTATTTCATGCCCATAAATACCATGTCATGAGTTTGAATCCCTTCATGTTCCACCATAAATTAAAGTAATTAATCAACGGACAGCTTGTAGATGCTGTACTGCATGCTAATCTGCTGTCTCCAGCACTGAGATTATAAAGGAATTACTTGAATTACTAAAGGCAGACAAAGCTACCTAAAACAGTTGATCTTTGATATCTACTTATTAAAGCAACTAAAGGGATGGGGGATGTTTTTATTAAGGTTTCAAATGCTTAATGAACTAAAAACCGACAATACTTTTAAAAATCAACCTAATATACAACAATACAGTAATACAATAATACAGTGGGGGAAATAAATATTTGTTACACTGCCAATCTTGCAAGTTTTTCCAATTAGAAAGAACAGAGAGGTCTGTAAAAAAAGAAAATACAGAAAAGCACATTGTATAACTTTAAGATAATGAATTTTCATTTTTATTGCATGAGGATCGGATCCCCTACCAACCAGCAAGAAATCAGGCTTTCACAGACCTGTTAGAAGCCCTCTTATTCTGCACTCATTACCTGTATTAATTACACTTGTTTGAAATCATTACCTGTATAACAGACACCTGTTCATACACTCAATCAATCAAACTCTAACCTCTCCACCATGCCCAAGACCAAAGCTGTCTAAGGACAAAATTATTAATAGATCTGTACAAGGCTGGGGTGGGCTACAGAACAATAGGTAACAGCTTGGGAAGAAGGTAATAACTGACTGATGACTGCCAATATTCCTCAGTCTGGGGCTCCCCGCAAGATCTCAGCTTAATTCTGAGAAAGGTCAGGAATCAGCCCAGAACTACATGGAATGACCTGGTCAATGACCTCAAGAGAGGTGGGACCACAGTTTCAAAGATAACAACACACTACGCTTCACTACATCCCCCCAATATTGAAGAAAAAGGGGGAAGAAGAAGGATAAGAACACCTTCCCAACCATAAAACATGGAGGGGGGAACAGCATATTTGGGCGTGCTTTTCTGCAAAGGGGATAGGATGACTGCACCGTATTGAAGGGAGGATGGATGGTCAGATTTTGGCCAACAACCTCCTTCACTCAGTAAGAGCACTGAAGATGCGTCATGGCTGGGTCTTCCAGCATGACAATGACCTGAAATACACAGCCAGGGTTACTAAGGAGTAGGCTCAGTGAGAAGCATTTCAAGGTTCTGGAGTGGCCTATCCAATCTCCAGACCTGAACCCAATAAAGCTGAAACTTAATGGTGCCCAGTGACAACCCCGAAACCTAAAGACCTGGAGAAGATCTATATTTAGTGGGCCAAAACTTAAGGAAACTACTGGAAATGTTTGACCTCTGTTATTGCAAACAAAGGTTTCTGTACAAAATATTAAGTTCTGATTTTCTATTGTATCCAAAACATATTTTATGCAATAAAATGCTAATTAATCATTTAAAAGCCATACAATTTTATTTTCTGGGTTTTTTCCTGTCTCTCATCAAGTGTACCCACAATAAAAACTGCAGATCTCTCCATTCTTTGTAGATCGGAAAACAAAAACATTCTACATGTATATAACTTTTTAATCAGGTAATACCATCAACTCAATTTTTAAATTGGAAATAACAGCATGTGCACTAGAGGAGCAACAATGAGATGACCCCTATAACAGATAGGCTTTAATAGGTGGGGATCATTGTAAGGGTGTGTCTCCCAGCACAGTCTTAAGAGTATATAAAATATTTTAAGAGGTAGGCAGTTACTCTAGGAGAGCTGAACAAGGCTATAGAAGGTCCTTAACCCCTCAGCAGGACCTATTTTCTGCTCCTTTGTGAAAGGAGGAACAGGGTGAACACTGCCAGAGCCCTAAAAATGATCTCCAGCAGGCCATTGGTATGAATGTGTCTGACCAAACAATCAGAAACAGGCTTCATGAGGGTGGGCTGAAAGCCTGACGTCCTATAGTGCACCCTGTGCTCGCTTCTTAACACCATAGAGCTTGAATGGCATTTGCCATAGAAGTTCATAATTGGTAAATCTGCAACCAACACCCTGTGCTATTCAAAGATGATAACAGGTCACGTTACATACATGACAGCATCTTGGGATGCTATGGAGAATGTTATGCTGCCTGCAACATTATTCAGCATGACTGGTTTGGTGTTGGATCAGTGATGATGGGAGACATATCCCTGGAAGGACCCACAGACCTCCACAGGCTAAACAATGGCACCTGCTATTAAGTATTGGAAAGAAACATTGGATCCATTGTCAGGCTGTGTGCTGGTGCAGTGGGTTCAGGGTTCCTCCTGGTGCACGACAATCCTGTGGCGTGAGTTTGCAGGACGTTTATGCAGGATGATCTGACATAAATCCAGTCCCCTGGGACTTTATATTTCGGTTCTTCCAATGCCACCAGGTTGAACTTCAGACTGTTAAGGAGCTCAGTGATTCCCTGGTTGAGATCTACCAGGACGCCATCTGTCGCTTGATTAGGAGCATTCTCTGACATTTTCAATTATTAACATGGAGGCCATACAAACTACTAAGTACCACTGTTGAGATGCAATGGAATTTCACCTAAACTGACTAGCGTGCTGTATTACATTTTTGTTTTGAATTTTGAGGGTTTCTTTTAATTCTACAATTTGTAGGATGATCATTTAAATTTCCATTAAACAATGTGGCATCCTTTTGTTTCTAACACATTACCTCACAAAAGTGAGAAACACACTACTCACATTTTATTTTGCTTGTTTTTTTTCTTAAAGATAGTTTTATTATATTACATTTATTATATTTTATTATATTACAATAAAGTGTTACAGTAAAGTGTTACATGGTAAATATTGTTACAGTATATATAGTGTTACATGGAGGAAGTGCTTATGTAGTACTATAGTTTGGATTCTCCAAAATTTGACAATGTGTCTTGACAAACCAAAATTAATATCTATATTTCAATATTTTAATATTCCTATAACCTGGGCTATGTCTACCTCTTGTGTTGAATTACAATTTCCTTATTAATCTTTCTCAAACTTATAGCTTTTCTGTTTGGGATATGTTACTCTGTATTATCAGGCTTATTTCAGTATTATACTCTTCTTCAAATTGGTTTATTTTTCTTTCAAACTTGTTTTTCTTTTTCTTTTAAACTATCCCTTCTGTAGACTAACTTCTTCCAGGGCCAGGATAAGCTCCAGATGCCCTGATGAATCAGGGGAAACCAATCACGGTCTTTATTCTTACAATTTGGCGTGTAATTATGACAGAATTTATAAATTATTTTTAGAAAATCAAAAGGATAAAAATGATGTACATAAGAGTTAGGACAGCATTAACTTTTGCTATACTATACTGATACACACTCTGCTCCAAATTACATTTTTACATTTTCTTCTCTTGCATGTGTACGCCAATGATTTTACTTATGTTCTCCAATTGCATTCATTTGCTTACAAAGTTTACATTGTGCTGAGCCAATCCATCGGTCCTTTTCATTTACATCAACTAGCAAGGCTCAACTGTACATCCTTTTAAAGTTGGATACAAATCTCACTGTGTCATATTAAAAAGCACATGTATGTACCTAATGTGCCCCTGTTCTAAACCATTCACTACACCATTCTAATTTTGCATGCACATGTCCTACAACAAGACTCTGTTAACAAACGCACTGATGCATGCCATGTCTCATGCTCACTAGCTATCGCTATCTCTCTCTCCCTCTCTCTTTCTCTCTCACACACACACAATCAAAACACATAAGCACAAACACACACACACTTAATAATCACCTTCTGCCATAGATCCAACACATGGCTTAACAAGCAACAGCAATGATTCTAGGTGAAAACCCCATGCCATCCCATGTTACCTGCACTTATGATGGTCACATAAGAGGGTAAGGCAGACAGATTTACACCCTGGACAGGGCACCAGTCCATCACAGGGATGGAAACACAGCACCCAATCATTACAATAAATACATCACCCTGAACATAAACTGCCATTTCCAGCAGTTGGTACTTTTCAGTGATCCACTGGAGCTGCACAACATTTATGCACTACTTCCATTTTTAACCCCTGAAGATACACTGTTCAACTGGTAACTAAGTCCAAGGTAATTGGAAAATGAATTTATTTGAGAACACACTCATTGCATGCATTAATTTATATTTCACTGAAGCACCTGCAATACATTAAGGCAATATCTGATCATCACAGTGGTGCACTTTGGTGCAGCAGTAAGTGTAAGACTGTATCTCCCAGTGTCTGCATGTTCTTGGTCTGGTCTTTAGATGGTTAAAAAGTGCCCTTATTGTGTGAATGTGTGTAGAAGTGTGTTGTTCTGTGCCCCATGATGTTTTGGTGCCCTGTCTAGGGTTGTTCCTGCCTTGTAGCCTGTGCCCCTGGCTTTCCACAACCATCTCCAGGATTGAGTAAACATAAGAAAATGAATGAATGGCTGAATGGATGAATAAATAATTAATAAAAAAATTACAAATATATAAAATATTATTTGCATTTACATTATTTACTTCAAATTGCCTTTAACAGGGTTATAATATAAATCATTATCTTTATAAGTATATATCTTTATATATCATTATCATTATAAGTCTTCTGCAGATATATTTTAGAGCTTCCAAATAAGAGGCTGAATTGTAAATTTTAAATACACCAGGTTAACTGTTACTGAGCATGAGCTATGGTTTAAATTAAATGGATACAGCTTAGATCAACCGTCCTGAACTAACTAAATAATCATCTCTAGAGTAAACAGAAATAAGTCTAGGAAATACTTCCAGCTTTAAAAAACACTGGTTATGTTAATAATTATTTAGAAAATTACTAATGTATATAAAGTGGTAATATATGTTTATTTGTTACCATTTTCACCTTTTTCAAAACTATACATAATCAGACTGAGCCAATTTGGCCTAATTAACCTAATCTGTAGACTATGGGAGACACAGGGTGGACATGCAAACTCCACACAGGCAGAATATAAGGTCAGGATCAAACTAGAAACACTGAAGTTGGGAGGCAACTTCATTAAACGCTGTGCAACCAAGCCACATTTTAACCTGTATGATTCTACATAGTACCTTTAAGCAACCACCAGGAGAGACAAACCCCCAGGGAACACTGAGATGAAGGTGCATGTGCCCAGTTATATCGAGGCAAACTGTCAGATCCACATACCACACTCGGAAATTACTGAGCACAACCACCAGGTTTTATATGGGAACAGGGACCACCACAGATTTTTGGTAATGGGAACCCACACAAGAATGTTGGGTCTTTTTGACACACTAAATAAGAGGTTAGATGTTATTGATCTTAAGTCATTGCACACTTCACTGGGTCACATGCCCCAATGAAATGTTGTGCCCCACTACAATCATGGCAGTAAAAAGTCTATTTTATCATGAATAGCTGAGAAGAACTAGGACATGCTACTCAAATTCTCTACAGGAACTACATTTCCCTTAATGCCCCAGCATCGATCTATGGAGTAATTAACGTTAGCATATATTTAATATAAAGTCAGCCACTCTGCAGCCAAGGTAATGATAGTTCATAGCTATTTGTTCTGGCTTTGTCAATTATAGATATACATACCAAATATAAGCTACATATTAGTCCACTTAAGCAATGGCATTCTTTAAACTGCCAAAGTTGATTATTAAAAGTCATGCAATTAACAAACAAATGTTTAGTGCTACATTGTTCTTCCCATGGCAGAGTAACTGTCATTTTAGTGGCAAAATAAGCTTACTAAATTATGTTTGTGCCCCAGTACAATATTCTAAGTAGTCTACTAGTCTAGAAACTCAAATGTCTTAAGCTATGGGGGGGGGGGTACGACTATTAACAGGTCTAAAACCAAATGCATATGTGTAGTACGCATGTCATTCTAGTACACATCACACTGCCTTTCTTAGCCTACAGCGAGAAATATATTGGCACCAACCTGCGTTTCTCAGTTTCCGATTTCGAAAGACTGAAATGATGACCAGCAGGTTTCCCAGCACATCCACCACGGTGGTGAAGATCAGTACGCTAGCCAGGAGCGCGATGGCCCAGGCAGGGCGCGTCCCCGAGTCCAACGCGCGCCCGTGTTTCAATTCTGTGCCGTTCCTCAGGATAGCGATGCTTTCCGACATGCCGAGACAAGCTCAGCCTTCAGCTCTTCCAGTTTAATTAAAGTGGTCTGAAATATAAAGAACAGATTATGTGTAGGTTTTGTTATTATATTTAAGAATTTGCAAGAATAAGCTCGAACTTACAGTTGGCAAACAGTCTTTGGTTTCATTTTCTGTGTAATCTCATCTTCACTTGGAACCCCACTTGCAAAGAGAACCTACACGGAGTTGACTGACTTGTTACAGAAATGTACACAACACAGACGCATCCTCTTCAAAAAGGCTTGAATGATGCCTATCTGTCTTTCTATGTAAAGGATAACATCTGTCCAAGTCCAGATGTGCTCACACTTTGCGCGCCTTTCCAAACCTCGGAGGAATAGAAGGCAGATCGCGTGCGCCGATACTCCATGCTGATGTTGCTCTCAGCATGAATTGCTGTTGTACTAAAAAGCAGAAGCTCCTCTGTATTACAAATTCAGCGCGCAAGCAGAGGAGGCGGACAGACAATCTCTTTCTCTGACAAGCAACAAATCACTGCGCGATGCCTTGTGCGCTGTTACGCGCACTCCACACGCAGCACTCCCAGGTTACACCAAATGCTTTCCGTAACACTAACATGATCTAATACATTTATAATGTTTGAATGCTTAAAACATAAAATAACATAACATATTTAAAATTATATCATGGAACATATTTTAGTTTACAGTCTCAGTCTGCCTTGATTGGCATTTTGATGCCTTCATCACAATATAAATGATTTTTGGAGTTTTTTAGTCTAAATGCAATTAAACACTTTGGGTTGAAAACGTTTATCGTCCATAATCTTTTGTCCAAAATTTGTATTGCAATAATGATATAAAATCGTATCTATTGACATATATACACAGGTAGAGGCAGTCCACTTAAACGTGATCATATGTCAAGTTTCACAGAGTCTATGAAGAAAACAGCATCACAGATTCATTTTTCACATCATATTTAACATTAGGAATTTTGAGTGAACTCTGTGCCACTTTAAATTTAGGTAACAGTAAAATAAAAAGGAAAGCACAACTGCTTAAGTCTTTACTTTTTAAAAAGGATGCATGTGGGGACACGCTTGATCTGGTCACGTGACAATACTAAACGTAATCTGAAGGCACACACACTTAACTCAAGGAAAAAGTTGTCAGTTACTTCCTTGGAGATGTACTTTGGTGTAAGGGACATTTTGACCTAATAATAGATCTGGAAAGACAAAAACAACTTGGACACTGTTGCTTACATAATTGTTTATTTGGGACTGTGGTAGCCTAGTGGTTAAAGTACTGGCCTCTGGATCAGAATGTCCAGGGTTCAAATCCCACCTCTGGGATTCGCCACACAAGCTGCCACAGTTGGACCCTTGAGAAAGGCTACCATTGCTTGGATTGTAAGATTGTATGAGTTGTAAGTCGCTCTGGATAAGAGTGTCCGCTAAATTCCGTAAATGTATTACCTTTAGTATTGCTAGGGGTAGTTTACTGAGTCTCACTGCTTTTTGGAGTGGACTGAGTCTGTGGCCTGACCAGAGGTGCCCCCCACATTACAAGTTAAATATAAATTGGATCATGCTTGAGTTACTTTGTTGTTAAGAAATGTATTCAGTCGTCCAGGTAAGCTTGTGTTAAAACACTCATTAATTTTCTTATCTGCTTAATTCTGGCCAGGGATGTGGGGAAGCTGGTGCAGCAAGACAGGATGCAAGGGAGGAACAACCTTAGACAGGGAGCCAATCTATCTCACAGCAAAAACTCATACTTAAGGTTAGATTTTCACTTATCAATAGAAGATGAACTTGATCTGTTTAACCATAATGTATTCTGCAATAACTCTCTTTACCTAAACTTTCCAATGAACTCTGGACATGTAAAAGCTCCAATGTGACAACATTTCTTATTTTAATAGTTGTTTAATTGAATACTTTAACAAATATCAATGGTATATAATGTTTTTTTGCAATAGCAACAACTATTTTCTAATTTCCTTCATTGATGTTGACTGCTGTGTGTATTTATTATTTTAATTATCCAACTTTATGCTGTTTTAGTCCTGTTTATTTTATATGACTTTACATGGTGATGTAAATGTAATACTATTTTTTTATATCGTATTAAATGCTAGCACATCCAGGTTTAGCATGTTGTTGTTTTCCATCCATTTTTTTTTTAATTTAATTTGTAAACTCTTTTTTGTATGTTTTACATTTCTGCATTTCTGCATGAATATAAGCTCAACATTAAGTTACCAAAAAAGAACATTATGCCTGTCTGCAATATTTCACACATTTCACACATAAGAGCATCTGCTAAATAAATGACATTTCACATGGACTAGCCAGAAGGCTATTAGGAAAATGTTTGCTGGTTGAACAAGACCAATAATGGGGCTTTCTGGTTTAGATGAAAAGTGTTAAGGATCCGAAAAGACCCTTATGTGATCTGTAAAACTTGGTGGTGGTGGTATCATGGTTTGGTTGTAACCTATTTTGTTGCATCTGGACCACAACAACTTGCCATCGTGAATTATAGTAGCAATATCTAAAGAGTGATGTGGCTCATGCAGCAAGACAACAAGGACACAAGTTGTTTTACCAAAGAATAGTTAAATAGTAAATAAAACACCAACATTCCATATTCAAAGTTTTACTTTGAAAAAGTTTAACTTTTATACAGATGAATGGGCTACAATTCCTCCAAGCTGATGTGAAGTTGCTGTAAATGTTTAGACTTAGTATTTGCTGTACAATAATATCACATACTAAGATAGGTCATATCACATACTAAAATAAAGGTTTTACATACTTATGCTATTCACAAATATATGATTTTGGATCATTTTCTTCAAAAGATAAATGCCTTAGCATAAAATTTAGGACTTCTGATGAAGTGTTGAAAATTCTAAGGGGTTCACAAACTTTTAAGCACCACTGGATGTACACACTAAGCACAGCAAGGGTAGTAACTGATTCTCTTACTCTCCCACCTTGACACCAAGTATAGTTGTCATATAAAGAATAAAGGACAATGTATTTATTTTCTTTCTTTAGTTTTAGGGTATTCCGTTTTAACATTTGCTGACTGAGGATACAAAAGCCAATTACTCTTTATCTTAATGTTCAAGAGTGCGGTAACTCA
>JAVSBV010151956.1:0-15239 GCA_033117975.1 Parotocinclus spilosoma
AATAAACACGGCCGGGCTGCTATAGCCAAACCTTTGTCTAAAACCAGGTGTTTTAGTTTCATTGTCTAACCCCTGTAACACCATAGGATGCCTATAGGGGTAAATGTGAATGACCGCCTTTATGTAAGACAACATTTGGCTGGTACGTTTATGGAGAAAGCCTGGCTTTTTTTTGCCATTTTGAACTCATAACTGAGTTTTTTTTACCCCAATGATACTAGGCACAGTCATTGCATATGCGGTGTTGAACACTGATTCTCAAGTACACAAAACTTGACCTGTCTTGGTGATACGTCACATACTGGGTACAGACTTTGTATATGTGGTTAAACATGGTGATACCTACAGTAATTACTGGCCACCAACTTAAACTATATGAAGTTCAACCCATTTTTAAATATTTTATTATTATTATGAGGATTATGATGATTATTATTATTGGTACAGTCCTTGGAAAGGCTGCTTTATTTCCATCACAACAATGGGGTAATGCTGCTGACTGAGCCATTGCATTTATATGTGAATAATGTAATCATTATTCTCAGCCAATGCTTTTGAAACATTAAGTATTTATGGTGCGGTTTGTATAACACACTAGTATTTGCAGTAGGTCATAAAAAACACTGATTAATGCTCTGTGATCACTGTGCGTTTCAGTAATAGGTTATATATGCTGTATATTTAAGCGAGAGGATCATTTAATTAATTAATCAGTGATGTGAAACTGCATACTTAACACCAGCATGGGGGTAATGTACGCATAGAATAGGATGTTGGCTTTGACTTAAAAGAGAGACAAAAGGAAAAAAAAACACATTTGAACACTGTTGTGCAGAAAAATGCAATAGCATACACAAGTTCAGAACTCGATTGTCTAAAATGTCTAAAATGATGCACGCTCAAATAGAAAATATAACACAAGGAACACGTTTCTGTTTTGTAATTAACAGCTAAATTGCCACCATAATGATGGGCTCTTGTGTTTTATGAGGCTGTAACATGTCTGTCGTATGTTTACTGCAGACTCAGATTGTTAATGTTTCTTAAAAAGTGTGGCAAAAACCAGTGACAACCTCCATGCTTTGCCCAAGTTATGGGCAGTCCTATTGTTTTAAAATAACGGCCCAAAAAATCTTAGATACAAATGCCTGATCTGGTACAAAAATAAGAGAAGGCATGCTTTAATAGGGACACGGATAACAGTTGAATATGTCACTGTGTTACAGAAGTAATTATGTTATGTTGTTTGGCTCACACTGCAAGCTACCACTGCAGCACCATGTTTGACCACTAAGCTTGGCAGACATGTGTAGAGGAAGCTGGCTACCAACAGTTTAAAACAACACCTTCCAGAGCACCCTGGGGTGAATCAGATCCAGATTGCTTACACCCATGGGATACACTTTTTAAGCATGGCGATTGTTGCTGTGTCTGTTTTAAAAGCCATTGCTGGAATTGGTGAATTATTTCCAATTATATATTCCAATTAGGGCAGTGGCTCAGTGGGTATCATCCCCTGCCTCCCAGGTTCAATCCCAGGGTGGAGCGACCTGGGTCCTTACTGTGTGGAGTCTGCATGTGTCTGCATGGGTTTACTCCAGGTTCTCTGGTTTTCTGCCACAGTCCAAAGACATAAATGTTAGTTTAATTGGTGTCTCTGAAGTGGCCCTTAGTGTGTGACTGTGTGTGTGTGCCCTACGATGAACTGGCTTCCCGTCTAGGGTTGTTCCTGTCCTTGCGCCCAGAGTTGTTGGGCGGGCATTGGCTGGCCCACAACCCTGTGTGGATTAAGCGGAAGATAATGGATGGATGGATGTTCTAATTATTATGTAGTAAAATAGAAAAATTAAAAAAGAAAAAGAAAGTCGTTAAAACTAAGAGATTAAATAGAAAATAAGCACTAAAGCCAAAAGATAAATCAAATGAAATAAATACTAAGAAAACATAATATAGCTGCGAACAATTGGCAAGGTATTGAGAAACATTATAATTTAAGACATTGTTTCTAAAGCCAGACCAAAAAAATACAAGAACTAAGGGAAGTGAGGAAAATACACTGCTCACAAAACGTAGGGGATAATTTATTAGATAATATTATATTCTGAAATACCCCTAATTGTTGTGAGTAGTATATTTAGCATACTTAAAATCGAGTAAGAAAAGGTAGTTTTGAGTTTGTGATTTGTGTTTTTGGTGACTGTTAAACCTTAGTTTGTTGTTTATTTCATCCATATATTTTAAGGCACTAACATAATTTGAATAATACAGATTAACTCAGTCCTTTAATAATACAGATTAACTCAGTCCTTTATTATGCACATTTCCTGGTGTACTATATAGGAGGTCAGATGTGCTGTTGTTCCAGCATAAAGAGTAATGCAAGTATAGTACAAATACTTTCTCTCTGACCCATATTTTTATTGTTCTTTATATATTATGTATATTAATCATATATACATATATACGTATGTGGAGTTCTGTGGGACATCATCTTGGATCCAAAACTGCCAGCTAGCCCTGTGAGAAAAGGAAGCTCTACATGAATAAAGTATAAGCATCTCTCACCATTCTTTCCTCATACAGAGAGTGAGCAACATTATATTTGCATTTTTTTTCCCACATTGCATCATCTGGCATGTGCTTTGAACTGGTTTCCCTAAGGCTGGGTGGAAACTCAAGTGGGCTCGCAGTCAGACACACTGAAGTGTTCCTGTCCCACTCACACTCATGTTAGACCTCTTTGTATCTCTGTAATACATTATTTATAATTAAGCAGGTCAGGTCAGATATTATCAGGCCCATGCTCCTATTGGTTCTGTGAGATGCATATTAAAAAAGTTTCTGCTGATCAAGGGCTGATGAAATAGCTCAAACAAGATGAAACAGATGTAAGACAGAGATTTAAGTTAAATAGTAAAATGTTTAAAATATTTTAAAATGTAATGCCTAATAAAGTACTACAAAGGAACATTTCTGCACTGTTTCCCTCTTTAAAATGACATGGCTCAGGTACTTTTTGGGTCCCAAAACTGGATAAAAGCAACCCAATATCTTGAGTCCCAAGTTTAATTTTCTATAAAAGTAGCCAAACCAGTCCTATACAAAGCCAAGTGGTTCCCACACTGGGGTTCAAACTATTGCAGCAGCAAGGCAGAGGGAATTTTGAGGAATTATGTTGAAAACAGTAAATGCTGCTACACTGAATGTGTATTACTTGTAATGATTCCACTGTCGTGTAAAATGTGACGTCATGACAGCAGAATCAAAAATAAAATGCCATTTTCTTCAGCAGGTACTGTTCAAACAGTATGGACTAAAGGATGATCCCATGTACACAGCCCTGTTTAAGGCAACTGAAGATGTGCAGGTGGTTCACCTTACAGCATGACAACAACCATATACACACTGCCAAAAACAAAACAAAACGAATAACTAAACAAACAAAAACACTGCAGTAGCTTCAAAATATCAAAGTGAATGTCCCTGAGCGACCAAGTCAGAGCAGTACAGACTAAAAGCTGGTACGGACTGTGAAAATGTTTTTGCCATGGTGTAATGACCACAAATACAACATATTATTGACAGTTGGACCTACAATTTCAAACTTGGATTCTTCTGGTCATTTTTCTCCTTTTTACTTTTCTTTATTGCAATCACTGTGTACTTTTGCATATCTTAGCCGTTTCACTTAATAATAAAAACAAACCAGTCCTGAAACTTCTTCTGACTGTAGAAGGGCCAACTTGGCATCCTGCCAGATGCTTCTAAGGCTTGGGTGTTTCTTTTTTATTTTCAGTTTTTAATAATGCATGCATATTTCCTGTATTTAACGATTGTATTCTGATAAAGAGACTGAGAAATAATTATATATGGTCATTATATAATTGGTAAAACAATGGTATATGTAATCTATGATGTCCTGAGACTAATTTCACAGTACTGTAGATCCAAACAGATTGATATCCTTAATTAAAGTAAAAAAACAGTAACTGTACAAACGAATACATCAGGGATTTGATCATTTTCAAACCCGGCTACTCCGGTTTTTCTTTTTTTTAAATTGAAGAACTCTTGACTTTTACTAATTACTTGAATGTACTTAGAAAATGTGTGAATAACGCATGAAAATGAAAATGGATTTCGTAAATGGGTTTTGATTTTAGGCTGTAACAATATACTTTTTTGTTCCTTGTGGGAATTTATCAGAAAGATCACTTCCAGCTACTTTTTAAATGAATGTGGACTGTGTCAGCTCTCCATCCTGACCCAGTAAAAATCTATGCATTTCTAAGATGATTTTTTTTGTTCTGGCTTTGTTGGTCAGAGACTCTTTCTATTGATTATTTCCTCGTGATTGCAAATATGCAACAAGTCCATATTTTCAATCTAATGAAGACATCTGACAGCATATAGTTGGCACCAGTCCTTCATCCCTCAGTGGATTACAGTGCACCTCACTCCATCTGTTGGAGTAGGACCAGCACGGTCATTTCATGTGCATTTTCTCTTTATTTGCCTCTGCCAATGCTGGATTTCTACACACGCCAAATCAGGTCAAGAGATTAGAACCCCTATTGCCTTCATATCAGATGTTTTGAGCGTGCTGGTGATTGGAGCAGATAAAATGGGGGGGGGGCGAGCTTTACGTCTGCTGTGCCTGCTCAAAAATGCCACTGGAAGTCAAGAGTCAGAGCAACAGGACCAAATGTCACTGGTTGCAGTAAAACACATCTGTCATATAGAAGAAACTGTGATTATGGCTCTTAAAGGGGCTGACATTTATGCAGCATGCAACATGAATAAATACAATAGGGGAAATCAGGCGGTTAAATTACAGGGTGAGAAACTTCAGCCACGTTGAGATTAAGACTGGAAGAATGTAGAGGAGTAGAAAGAGAAATGGTGAACCTGAGGGTATCCTCATGCTAGGCGTGTTTTCTCAGCAACCCCTGTCTCAGTAAGATCCCATTTATAGCAGGGCTCGATATAATGATGCTAGCTTTTAGCATGGTACTGTAAATCAGCCTCAGACATCCTCGACCACTGCCTTCTCCTTCTGTCCACCTCTGCTACAACACATAATCACTGTCATCATGGGCTAGAGGAGGATCCGTAATCCGGCTCACATGGGCCCTGAAAGAAGAGATGCCTGAAGAATGCATAGTAAAAGAATAGCACGTTAGACAGAGCAACAGATCGATACGCTGTGACAAGGCAATAAATGATGCATGATAGATAGAAGAGGTGATGAGCCAACTAAAAATGGGGTCGTCACTGTAGCAGTTTCAAACAGAATAATTAATGAATGCCAAAGAATTATGGCCAAGTAAAACATTCCAGTGCTTCATATTGGCTGCCAGTTAAAATCCAGAGATTAAACATCTCTCAACCATTACATATTATTTTATTATTCCCGATTTCTATGTATGTTATGTTCCCAGTGTGTGTGCACACCCCTTCTAATAGTCAGTTCAATCACTTTTGCCACACTCATTGCTACAGTGAAGACTCACCTGACTAGGAGGCAGTGGAAAGGAAGGATCGGTGATGGTGTTGGATGACACTGCAGTGAGAGTCTGGCAATCTGTTTCTATACCACTGGTGTAAGTTTCATATCAAATCACACCATACAACCTAATACATACGAGTAGTGTTTTATGTTAAATGTCAAAAATGTATATTTAATATGCCAAATATCTTGCATAAGAACTAACCAGTAAGGTGCTGAATGAAAAATTGTTTATCTGCATATGTAAGAATTACATAAGGTAGTGATTACAATATAAGAGTTAAAACTTGCAACACTTGCAAGGAGGCTCTAGTACCCTGTTGGGCTGCATCTAACCTAGATACAAGATGAGATAAGATTGGGAATGGAGGCATACAGGTTGGCCTGGTAATCAATCCAGCAACTCTGCCTTCCTCCCTCGACAGTGCCCAGCCCAATAACTTTTTTTAAAATAACATGAACAAATAATAATAATAGATTAAGCCAAACAGAACAGCCAGAAGAAAACACATCACACTGTTAAATACGAAATCACAAAGCATGCTGAGTGCAGGATTTATTTAAATAACATTTTATCCCCTGCCAAACTTTTCAGGGGGTGTGTCAGTGTAGCAATGGGTGTGGCAGAAGTGATTGAACTGACTATTAGAAGGGGTGTGCACACATTTGGATATGTCCCTCCCGTCCTCCTGTAAATTACACCGAAAAGGTCTAGGGCCGATGAAAAGACCTATCCATACATCCACCATGAGCCGTTACTGACTTGGCCTGGCACAGGTTAATGTCGATACTGTCATGCTCGGAACGGGAACAAGGATGGAGGAGTACATAAGTGCATAAATTAAAGGGGAAACAGAACAGTGGCCATATTTCACATCAGTCAATCGGGTTGTCCTGCCCACTGGCAAAAGCAGTTTGAATGTAATGTGAATTGAAATGAGATGCAATCTACTAAGGCAGACTGTGCGATCGACTGGTAAACCCCTGTGTGAAAGCTAATGAAGACACAAACTACTCAAGTTAAAGCTACCAACACAGAGGAAGGGTAAACAAAGCAGGCATAAATATATGAAACAGAAGAAAGAGGAGCCAGGAACAGGAAGAAAACGATCATAAAGCGTAATGGTCACGATAGCCGACAGGGAAGTGGAGCTCAAGGAGGGTTTAAATAGAGGAACTAAGTACAGGTACTCCCCAGTTTATGGTGGCCAACCTTCACGATGCCTCGCCATTACAATGGGAATCCGATAATGAACTACGGCGGCATCATTTCCTCTGACGCTGAGGTCAGCTAATGCCTAATACCGGGACAACCGACACACACAGAGAAAAAAACGAACAGACCCAAAGGTGCTGTAACAATAAACATTCAGCAATACCTGTGCTCTGAATTGTGAATTTTCCCAGGCAAACGAGACAGAGTAACGATGCTGCTTTAAACTTTGGCAATCAACTCAGCAGTGGAAGATGTAGGGAGTCAGGTGTGTGCAGAAAAATATAGTTAGGAAAAGCTTAGTTGAATTTGTGTTTCTAGTATGTTTAATGTACTATGATATGTGTTGTATAATGGCAGCGTGGTGGATCGGTGGGTAGCACCACTCCCTCCCAGCAAGAAGGTCCCGGGTTCAATCCCAGGGTGGAGCGGCCTGGGTCCTTTATGTGTGGAGGCTGCATGTCCTCCTCATGTCTGCATGGGTTTACTCTGGGTACTCTGTTTTTTTCCAAGTCTACAGCCATGCTTGTTAAATTAACTGGTGTCTCTAAAGTGGCCCTTTGTGCATGAATGTGTGTGTGTGTGTGTGTGTGTGTGTACCCTACGATGGATTGGTGACCCGCCTAGGGTTGTTCCTGCCCAGAGTTGCCCCATGTGGATTAAGAGGAAGATAATGGATGGATATGTTATATATATTAAACCCCTCAGATTATGAGAAATGTAGATTACAATGAATTTATTGGAACAAATGTGCATAGTAAATCTGTATAAGCTGTTTTTATATTCCGCTTTTAAGAAGGATTTAGGAGCCTTTAGAAAGTTTACCGAAATCTCGTTTTGATCTTTCCAAAGTTTGGCTCGACCACAGACGGAAGAACCATAACCATGGCTAAACAGATGATATGTGTACTTGCTATACAGTATATTTTCAATTAGGCAAACACTTGCACACCTGTGCTCATTTGAAGCCACTGTTTTACTGTCTGCCGAGCATCTGGAATCAAGGGGGTTATTCTGATTTGCAAATGGACTGCTTGCATGAATACAGAGGTGAGCTATCTATAAATATAGCTTCATAAGCCTAGCTTTCCTCTCTTCATCCAAGAGTGCTTTTCTCTTTATGGCCACTACGTCGATGGAGCCAGATAGATTGATTGATAAACAGATTGGATGCAGTCATAAAACCTCTATAAATTGCAGCAGCATGAGGCTGTGCCCCCTTTATTTAGCACTGCACATACTGAATCATTACAGCAGTGCTGGTGCACTGCAGTCCAGTCCATTAACCGTGCACTGAAATTTAGTGGCAGCCACAATGAGGATTAACATGGAGCAAGTCAAAGGCAGAGGGAAAAGGGAGACGGTGCAAGCGTCAATAACTCTTAAGTAAAGCTGAAAGTGCAAAGTTTATTTGCTACATGCACAACAAACATTGTTATAGAAGGTTTAACTCTGCAGTTTGATTTCTATTCTTTTTACGATCATCATACCTTTTTTACTTAATTTATACCTAATTATAAACACTGTTTACTATGTTGTTTGTTACATTAACTGCTAGATCCATCAAACAGGTGCATACAATTAAATGCTTAGGCCATAACAACTGACATTATTGTGGCTAATACCGAGCTTGGTGAACTTCACAGTGGTTGCTACCTTTCTCAGCCTCAGAATCCCACATCTTTACCCTGGTGAAGCTTCCTTATTCAACTTCATGCTCTGTTAGGTTGTACTCACACTTTGCCTGGTTGCTTTGTACCATGCCAGAGCATGATTGTCCTCACTACCCTGCTGGCCTGTGGTCACATGGGCATGAACAAGCTTATGTCATCACAATACTGCTTTGGTGGAGTAAGACATACTTCTCGAGTACAGAGCCAGTTCCAGAGTTATATTTTATTATAATCAATTTACCGAGGTGAAGAGGAGAGCAAGAAGAATTGCCAATCTGTCCTTGGAAAAGTACAAATAAGATTGATGTTTTTCTCAGTTACAGGCACGCATGCATTGTTATATGTTCTCTGGAACACATGAGCACTTCTCCTTGTACAAACCCAAATAAATATATGACGGTTTTAACTCGTTCCAGGCTTTATTCCAGTTGAAGGTCATTTTTAAACCAAAAGAGGAAAGGTGTTACAGCAGTAAGAGGGTCACCAGCTCCATAATTATGCCCATTGTTCAGTTGTTCATTTAGATTTTTTTGGTAACAAAAGCACTTTTCCTAGCGTCTCTCTTTTATCCAACATTCAAAAAATGATCAATTGTTTTGAGTATGCAGTAACATTTTAAAGCAGTAAAAACCATGAATGAAGATTCCAATATGATATTTACATCACATATTTTCAATCACAAGACGTCTTTGTGCAGGAAAGACAGAGTGTTATGTTTTCTGCCTGTTCAATCTATTATCTTTTCAGTGAATGCTTTGAAAAGCGTTTCCAGAACAGCTTTAGGGAGAGATGCAAAGCTGAGCTTATCAGTATGCTACAGATGCAGTGTTCCACACAACCAGTGCTTCAGAACCTCAGAGAACTTAATGGCAAAACAATGAGGATTAAGTTCAGGTTTTAAGCTGTTATCTGAGGGTGGTGAATGCATTCATGGACTCACAGACAGACAGACAGACAGACAGATTATGATAGCTGACCATTTTTTTATAAGACTGTTTCCTCTTTCCTGATGTTACAGCCTCTACTTGTCTGAGATGTCTTTTCAATAGACCTTGACACATGACTGCCATTCATTTCGATTCAGCCTGAACGATCAGGAAGATATGTTCCAGATGAGGTTTCCTTTCACTGGAACTTAGATAAGATTCATTAAATATCCGAATTTTATTTAAAAAGAAATCTGTTTGTGTGCTGTGCTCAGTTGTGAATTGGGCTTAAAATACAGCATAAAACAGAATTAGCGAAAGTGATAAATATAAATAAAGTGATAAATAGCCTTGAAAATAGTACAGCTATGGGTCTTTCAACGACAGTATTCAATGATTAAAATGGTCGAACGAACATTACAAAAGTCACATGCTACTGTAATGTGAATATGAAGGGTATTCTCAAAACTGTGTGCAAACAACAGATATAGCTGAGATCTAGACATAGCGGAAAACATGAGTGATTAATGAGTGATTGCTTGAAGAAAGATAAAATGCATTGAAAAACACGTGGGATCAGCCAGATGAAAGAGTCTCAATGAGTTAATCTGAACCAGTTTATATAGCTATAGGTTAGAGAGAATATACAGGTAGTGGGGGGACAAACAAAGGAGTACTACTTACAATAGGACATACGCATACATTTACAAAAATTATTTACAGCTTGGTGCAAAAGTTACTTACACAAATAGTCTGTAACCATATCAACCAAGTTAGAACAGTCTGCAGTCCAAACATGAGATAATGAGCAAGTAAACACGCACACACACACACACACGCACGCACGCACACACGCACACACACACACGCACGCACGCACGCACACACACACACACACACACACAAACATAAGAATCAGGGTTACCAGATCGCATGAGAGAAACAAACATTCAGGTCTTTGGAAACATCCCACAGAAGTAAATTGCCCAAACAGAAAAACCTACTACAAAATGAAGAAATGACATGATTCATTAATAAACAATAATAATAATGTATATTTGGCTTAACTTTAGAATAATCTCAACAAAATCAATTTATATGAATACTGGAGACCACCATTAACCACCGATATTTGCAAGAGACTTTATATAAAATTCTAATTGTTTGAATGTAATTTAGAATGAGTGGACCTGGCAACTGTGACACAAATGACTTCCACTTCTGCTCATGGATGCGCAGTGATGACTGACTGGTTGTGAGTGCAATGTCCAGAGTTTTTCTTATAATTGCTAAGACCTTTCGTGAATGGACGATGATTAGATGGTCTTCATATTACCTGTAATGTGATATTTCTGCTGCACCTGCTCCACAGCAAGATAAAGGTTAACATGTCTTTGTTTTATAATTCAAAAACATTATTTTTTACTGGGTAAGCATTGATCACAAGCAGGTGTAAGTAATAAACTAAGGTTTTGCAGAGCAGTTTCTTTCTAGAAGGCACCACGTGTAGGATCTATTCCCATCGTTGCCCCTGTTGTTTCAAGGGTAACCGCCGGATCAACTGCTGCCCCTGTGCAGTATGAAATGGTTACTGAGATAAATGAGTCTCATTCTATGGAGTGTACTCCAAAGCTAACTACATTTTTGGAGAAAATACAGTATAAATAGACTGTATATAAAAATACAGATTTTTCTTTTGAGTTGTTTAGGGGTGTTTTTTTATGATGCCGAAATGTAATATTTTTATTGAAGGAATAGTGCAGGTAAACAATCAAGAAACCTAAAGGCTGAGATAGCTTCATCATAGCTAAACTAAACCTGTGTTATTTTCTCAAGACACTAAACCTCGTATACACAACGTTGCTTTGTTTCTTTTATCTATTTCTACACAATGACCCTCATGAATTTATTCATATTGTCCAATGTTGCCCAGAGGAGAATGCGTTCCTCAAAGCGTCCGCTTTTTGCATCTCTAAGAGTTTTTTCCTTTCCACTGTAGTCCCTGGCTGCTCATTTAGCTTTTACACTCTGCATTTGGTAAATTGTTTTTCTGTCTGTTGTTAGAAGTGTTATGAAAATAAAATAAAATTGACACCATGAAATGGATAAACGCTGGATGGATAGATTCCAGCCACTTCACCTTTGCTTCGCTGAATTTCCCAAGACCTATTTCATCATTATTATAAGGAAATGAGGAGTCAAACTAAGGACTTAAATGAGTTCAGCGGCACACAAATACAGATAGCCATTGTTGTTTATGTGAAAGAGAATATATGGGGTCAGGATCTGCCTACAGATACACATTCACTTCATTATACAGCGGTGATATTCCTCGACTTCTGCAGAAAAAGCTCTGATTCATTTTGCAGCTGGCAACACTTTTAGAAATGGATGTTGAATACAAAAATGGTAGGAGATTCAGCCTGACTTGTACATTGTTTTAAAGTGTCTGCCAAATGAATAAATGGAAACGTAGCGCGGCGAAAAAAGATGATGGTGCCTGTTTGCATACTTCAGAAAAACAATAAAGAACTGACTTTTGAGAAATGAAAGGTTTATCTGCATTAGGGTCCCAGAAAGCTGCTTGCAGAAGATAACAGATAAACAAAGGATCTTGTAGCAGACGTCTTCATAACTCTGTATTCAGACATTATGATATACAACGTCAAGCTTCTGTAGGTGTAGTTATTTTATCCTATTTGGCAAAACTAAACCTCCACCAGATAACCAACAGCGAGTACAAGATATTTGGTTGCTAAAAATGAGCATTTTGTGTAAATGTTTTGTTGAATCTCTTAACTTTAAGGATAGACTTTAGGGATTGACTTCCAGTTAGCCACAAGAGCATGCTGGGTGCTGGCTTACAATTCATCCCAGAGGTATTGGGTGGTGCTCTGATCATGTTTTTGTGCATGGCTGCCAAGTTCTTTCACACCAGGATTGGAATGAATGATATGCTGAAAGAGAAAACACGTTTCATCGAACAGGTGGAACACACAATTTAACACAGTGACTCTTTCTGTTGCGGCATTTTGTTTTCTCTGTGCCTTTCTGCCACATAGGAGTTCATGCAGGGGTTCATGTCTGAATGAGGGTAGGCCAAATTCGGGGAACATCCCTCTGTACTTAACAGTGAACCATATTCGTCTTGGGCAAACTTGGGCCGAGTTCTGGGTACATGCCTTACTTACGCTTTGTGAATTCCAAACATTGTTGCATATCAGCGCCAGACCCTGCAGTAACACTTACCAGGAAAACATGGCTAAAAAGTGGCAAAAATCTAATGGTGACACTGTAGGCACCATTGTCCATAGAAGGGATTGCCTCTGGACATGCTATGAATATGTAAAAATAAGAATAGTAGTATTATTTACATTTTAATTGCATTGTAAAACTACAGCATTCATAAATTGTTTTGTGTTAGAGATGACACGGATGTTTCGTGTTTACTAGTTATAGAATCTGTTACGAGATGTGGTGTTTTTTATTAGGACCCAGGTATGCGGGATAAGTGTATCTCATATAATGGTATATTAATAATAATGGGGAAATAATATAGAACAACTGAAAAGGGAAGAAGAGCTGAGCGTAAGACTCCTAACACAATAAAACCGAAAGGATAAAGGGGTGCGCCGAAGTTGCCTCCCGAGTGGGAGCAACTCGCGAAGAGGGCACCAGTCGGGGCAGACGTGCAGAAAGCACTGTTTAGGGACGTCCCTTAAATGGCGAGGCACGGAGGTGAAAACCCTCAAAGTACCCCTAACAAACTAAATACCTTGTGGGTTACCCGCCCATACCAGTCCTTCGGCACTAAAAGCCTCCGGAACTTTACCACTATCTCTGGGAAACGCGGAAGGGCGCAAGGGCGCCGGTGGTCAGACGCGCGAACCGAACGGAGATGGAATCCCGATAGAATAATGATGACCTGGCCCCAGGTCAGCGCTAAAACCACGCCTTTATAGGGCGTAAAGCAGCTGTTTGGGATCAGAACATAATTACGATAATGGATATAAGGCCACCCCGCCGATAATTCTGCAATGGCGACCGGCAAGGACGGCCGAATGCTCCGAGGGAAGATGGGAACCCTAACAAAATCGGCCAAGCATCTATAAGGCATCTGATTCTTAAACTACAAACTCTGAACTTCCATCTGTACCCTAAAACCAAGCTATTTAGGCATTTGAAGCAGCAAGTCAGCAATCCACTGCCTTATTCATGCTCTGCTTGCACACTGATACGAAAATAGGATAATGGATCGAAAATGATCATTGAAACTGAAATCTAATACTATAATAGTATGAGTATAAACAAGAGGGTAACATTACATGTAGTAAACTTATTCCTACAGTCCAGTTAATATTTTTTAAGCTATTTGTTACTCATTATATAGATACAACATGATCGGTACACAGTGGCTTGAGCGGATTAGGGTTTACTAGTGTCGCTTTAATGATTCAATGTGATGCCACAGCACTAATTAAGTGAAGGTCTTATGCAGCAGTTTCAGCCATACTATATTATGCATGCATATAAACCCAGCGTTTTTCTTTTAGGCAGTCAGGAACACAACACTGAACTACATGCTGAGATAGCACCAGTTTTTTATTTTCAGCTTTAATGCCATTCCAGTGTCTTTCATTCTATGAAACGAATTACGCAGGTTTACATTCAGATCACATTGAACATGACAATGGTTTTGGCATCATTGGCATCGCCTCATGAACACCGCTGACCTTTAACTTATGCAGACGTTGCAACATAGGACTGTTTATGCAGGAAGAGCATTGCAGTCAAGAGCTTCCCCCAGGTACAAATACAGTCCATAATGCACCAATGGTGTATTCAGTATAAAGGCTTTCCCTTGCTAAGAGTGCTCTCCTGCCAGCCAAAGGGTTCAGACGTCAGGAAATGTTATGTAGGTAAGTTTTAAAGTGGGATTTTAAAGTTCCCAGGGTGTGAAATTGAATGGGTAAAGCAAGGGCAAAGGCCTCACAGAAAGAACTGTCCCTCCAGTTAGAGTCACGTAGCTTCATTTTAAAAACACAAAGTCCACACCAATAATGTGCTCACAGACAATGAAGAGGCTGGACTGCAGGATAACAATTCAGAGAGGATAACAAGAGATAAAAAAATTTCGGCAGACGGGTAAACAGAAATAGTACAAAAAGCCACAGCACGCAAATCACCCGTCAAAGAAATTGCACAGGACGTTAATGGACTTGCTAGACGTTTATCTAGGATTTTAAGGACTGTTAAGCCACAGCTTTAGATTGAGCCATGGCAGAATGTCATCTTCTTTATGAGATGAGTGGGAGGTCTGCCTGCAGTAATGGACTTTAAGAAGACTGTAGGTGGTGAGCCCACAAAATGACTCCATTGTGGGCTTAGTCCGATTACGTGGGGGGCAAAGTCTCCAGGTACTGGCACAAGTACAGGGGTGGGTATCACTATCACTAATCCGGGCTTTGTACACTGGGGTATTTAGCTTTCATGAGGTGGTTTCCCAACATCATCATCCCAGTGATATGGCCTAGCAATTAAGGTCCTGGACTAAGTCCCAACTCTGCCAAGCTACCACTGTTGGGTCCTTGAGAATGGCCCTTAACCCACAACTGCTTCGATTGTAAGTTTATATTACTTTTAAGTCGCTCTGGGTAATAGCGTCTACTAAATTCCAAGGCTGTTCATCAATTTGCGATCCATGAAAGGGTCAACACTGGAGACACAGTTTATAAAACGTTCCTGTAACCCTTTGTACATATCAGCACAGTGCTTCCTGTTACGTTCCAGGACCACCCGCGATAAAAGAAAATCCATGAAGTAGGGACGCTATATTTATTTAAGTATTTCTACACTATTTTAGCGGTAGAACTTGCAGAATGTTTGGGTAACATCGTAGGGCTTGAATGAATTCAGTC
>JAVSBV010151976.1:0-15238 GCA_033117975.1 Parotocinclus spilosoma
AATTTCCTAGAAGAGAATAGAATTAAGCAAACAAAACAAACTCACCAATAAGAGGGTAAGGTGCATTGTCTTTTCTGGAACTCACCCAGAGCTGAAAGTCTTTCATAGAACCCTAATGCCAGAGACAAACAATTTTATGGAACTGCTGTGCACAGTGATGAACAACCAACCTGAATCATGCTGAATATATGGCTTTGTGTTTTGTGTTTGGCTTGGAATATAAAGTAAACTGGCATGCTTGAATTTCTGTGTATTCTGGTTTGAATAAGATTACTATACTTTGTTCACTGAATAAATTTCAGTACACCCACCCCATGTTTTATTTTCTGGCTATCTTACATACGAACTCAAATCAGGAATATTAAAGAGCTCTATGTAAATTTAGGAAATAATTCTAAACAGGCAAATTCATAGGCCTAACAGAAAGATGTGATGTACTGATACTTACCACAATGCCAAACTGCTGCAGTGCAAGACGAATGACTTCATTGGCACTATCAGAGTTACTGACAGCTATGGTTTTCTACATAACGATAAAGTATACCTATCAGATTTTTACTTATTTAGTACTGAGATCATAATACTTGTTTTATATACACAAGGACCTACATATGAAAGGTTCCCCATGTCCTTCGCATACACTTTGAGTGGGATTGTTTTGGGATTGTCTTTCTCCTTCTCGTCTATAATTCGACTGCAGATAAAACACATCAGATACAATTAACCGAAAAAAAAAACCAAAAAGTACAACTCAGTATAAAAGTTGGTCTAAAAATGAATAAATGAAAGACATAAAAATGTAAAGTTTGGTTTGACAGTACCTTTTAATAAGGGAAAGCCATTTTTCCTTCAGTCCAACTGAGCTATGAAGAAAAAGTAACCATTTGTAACACTTAAAGTCCGTAAATTTGAGCTACACAAACCACTACAAAAATTAGTCACAGTCACAATAAGCAGCCTTTCTCACTGTCACTGTGTTATATTAAAACTGGATTTAAAGGTCAAATGAAGAATAAATGATTTCTAAGTTTGAATTACTACATTTGCTATATTTATATACATGTAAAAGAATATACACACTGATTTACAATATTAAGTTGAATGCAAGAGAAATGCATCTTTCAAAAGAGCAAGATATACAATTAGATACTCAAGCTCAAAGTCATTCCAAGATGCAATAATGGGAACATACAAATATGATACACAGTTTGTACAATTTCCGCAGTTACTACAGAAAAATGGAACCTGTGTGTTAAGAGAGAGAGATCCTAGGCGTCGAGAACTGACAAACTAAAGTAGTTCTGTCAAAGACGTACAAAGGGTGCTCATCTAACAATACTGTTTTGTTTCAGAGAAAAACACAGGAACAAATCCTAACTTGTTTGTACAATCTAAATTCATGCCATCCTGTATGCTAGTGTTCTGTATATATTATAGCAATTTATTTTCCACGAGTGTATATGTTTCCATAAGAGCATATATGTCAGCCTAGTGTAGCAGGAGGTTTTTTCACCCACAGTGTAATTTATTTTACTCATTTAATGCCTTTGATCACATATTGTATAAGGGCACCACAGATGACTGGGGCACTCTGTGTACTGCCTTTTTGCTAGTGTAGCAATAACTATATAATAATATTTTGATCATATTAGCACAGGGGTGCAGGATGTGTCATTGCTGCAAGTGAACTCTAGTGAACCAGGTTTGGTCTTTGCATCAGGTTACTCTTTATATGGGTTTCTTCTCAGTGCTTCAGTTTACTTCGACCTCCCAAAAATATGCCAATTAGGACAGCTGAAGGACAGCTTATTGAGTGCATGGTGACAGTTGATGGACAATTCATTAAAACAACATAGTTTAGGATATATATAGTATTTGTATTTACCCATTATTGTTAGGATTTTTTTATGAATGTATCCACAGTTTTGTTCCTGTCAGTCCTATCTGTGACAAGTCCAAGTCCCTTCAAAGTACAAGCAACAAGCCCACTAATTAACATAGTTTTTTTATTTTCTTAATTTGACGTCTTAGTATATGAAATGTGAAGGATTACTATAAGATTCAGTGACAAATTCTGCCAGGAAAAGAAATAAAAATGATTATACTATACCCGAAAGTGGCTACGCAGTTGCAAGTAGGCCAGCCCATGACAAAGCTTTTGTCAAGGCTCGTGCTTCCCTCACATACTTCCTCCATACAGTTTGCTGTCCACATTTCACAGACACGGGCCAGTGCCTTTAACTTAAAGTTGGTCGAAGACCTGTTTGTGAGTAGTATAAAGTAAGACATTAGACACATCAAAGTGAAGTAAGCTCTTTATGGTATACTTTATAATATATAATATATCCAGAACTGCATTAGCTGAGCAGTAGTGTAACTAGCCTTATGATTAACAGAACGATTAGCACATGCATATTCACTCAGTCATTTCATTCCATACAACAATATGCACAGAGAATAACGATATAAATTATAGGTAGTGAGTCTTTTGCTGTGTCCTTTTCATATGAGTCAACATGTGAATTCTTGACACCCTGCAAACTATAGAATAGACCAGCAAGTCTGTATACGTGTGCAAAATGCAAAGCCTTGTTTATCTGCAGTCAGAGTGGCGAATGTGACTGATTGTGAAACTCTGCTACTAATTCCAAACGCAGGGGGCTTTACTCAGTTGTTTATTACATTACGCGCTTACTGATTCTGAACTTTCATGCAGCTGTGCTGATACATTAAAAGATACAACTTCTATTTTGTCCTTTATTATTTATCATTTTGAGAAAATACAGTCTATCTTGCTTAGAATTAAGACAAAAGACAAAAGCAGTTAATGAAAAGAGAATCAGTAGTCAAGGCAAGAAGAAGGTTTTTGTATGGGTTTCCAGACACACTTTCCAAGCCCAACATCAGCATGCTCAAAGCTAAGGATCCACTCGAATGGTATTAAGTGTTAAACTCCGGACTAATAATGGGATCCACTAACATCGGTAAAGTTTGGGGAGAAGGAATAATTTTAATTTAAATTTTGTTGTTATTCCCTTGTTCCAGTAAATAATTCCAAATAATCCATTTAAACACAACTGTATGCTTACAATTTTGTCACTTCCAAAAGATTTGAGGTTTACAAAATTTAAATGGTATGGTAAGTTTTGGTGTTGAAGAACTTCACAGAGTCATGACCTACAGCCATGGTTAATGTTGGAATGGAAACTGTGAGCCAAATAATTTTCACTTAACATGGGGTTCTATCTAAATACTGACAGACACATGCTGTGGTTGAATTAGAATATCATAAATGGCTGGAATGTGATATTCAGTTCCTAGATTTCTGTGAGACAGTGCTCTTGGTATTCTCCTAAAACCAATCTCACTTAGTACAGGATAAATGCAGTGCTCAGATTATTTAAATAGTATTGCAGCTAGGTTATATTTGTACTTACCATAAGGTGTATATGACTCTCTGGAAAAAAGGTATTTATGTGTAAATAACTGCACTCAGAAGCCCAACAAGAACTCTTTATGTGCCCCTTCATACACATAAACATATGGCTAACCAAACATATGATACTGCAAGACATACCAAATATAGGTCTTATGCTTTGACTTGGCCACAGCAAACTGATCTGACAATAACTATGTGTCAACTGTAAGAGAATATATAGTGTGATAATCCCTCCATATGTCACAATTGTTTCAGTGGCTTTGATCCCAGGCATGACCTCTGATCAAGTTAAGTGGTGCTCTGGGTGGTAATTACTGAGAAGGGCCCATGGCTGTGGAAGGCACCCAGGGGAAACGAAGCAGGATGTGGGCCACAGGACCTTTTGGGTCTAAAAAAACACTGAAAAGAAAGGGTGGAGATATGGCACCATTCCACCATTATCAGGCATAACGTGCATAGATAAAGTTCCATTGCTTTAGTGGTTTAGTGCTTTTTCAGTAGTAGTTTTTAGCAATTCGCTATTAGATTTAGAACAATTGCAATTAATGAGTAGCCCTTACAGTCTGGCTATATTAATTCAATGTTGAGTATATACAGTACAGTACATGTTTAAGAACTTGCTGTTTACTGAAGGTATTTAAGGTTGCTGAACTCTGCTCCTAAGTAGCTTTCCTTGTAAATGTTTATGTTTTTATGGCTGCAATGTGAACAAAACGCTGTTCTTCATGCTGTCTGTTTTAATCAAAATATAGAGGTGAGGGCTGTGTTCCAAACTGCATACAACTATATTAAATAGCATGTCAAATTAGTTCACCATCAACAGTACTGTAACTATTTTACAGATTTGGTATGTCAGTACGTAGTTTGAGATATATATTATATAAGTTATATCTGCACTGAATGTGTTTAATGGATATATCAGAATATAATTAAATTACAGTTTAAGCAAAAAAATAAATCTGATATCTGCTAAAGTATGTTACTGATTATTATTATCCATGTTAATGCACTCCTTGTTTCTTTAATAAGAATCTGGAGGTTGAGTCTACATAGTCAGGCACTCTACAAACACAACTAGCTTTTCCTGAAGTTGGGAAAGCCTGAGAGGGTCATCTCAGGATGCACGGCAGTGAAGCCTTTCATTGTGAGGGCATGCTCTTGCCACAGTAGTCATTGGTAGCGGCAAGATGTATGGAGGTACTTGATGGCCTGTGTTAATTCTTCTTCAGTAGGTGGTGCTGTACATGGCAGGATACACCAAAAGGAAAACTGGTCTTGGCTAAATTGGGGTGCAAAGTTGATTGTAGTCGGATGAAGACCAGCTTTGGCGTACTAGAAATTTCCAAACTATGGGATACAAGTGAACTCTTAATGGGTCTAAATAACCAATTCTTTAATTTTACAAAGCATAAAACAAACATAAAAAGCAGCACAAGTGTAATAACAAGTTGCTTATGGTGCAAGCAGCAGTAGATATTATGGCTTCAGGTATATGAAATTTACTGGAACTGTTTTCACTAGGCATTGTTCACATTAATCTTACTTGGCTTTGCTGACGAGCAGGATATCGGTGAAGAGGAACAGATGCCTTTCCTGGGTCTGCAGGCCAGTCTTCAACTGGGCATATGCATGGGAGATAAACATTCTGGAGGGATTGAGGTATGACTGGACCAGTAGGCATGTGTCTGGACTGACTGGAGACGAGCAATTGTCTCTGGTAAATGACGACAAATAAAAGCCTTGTTAATAAATAAAGATTATTTAGAAGCATATAAATTACCAATAATTTGATGCTCTTTTAACACACACACACACACACACACACACACACACACACACACACACACACACACACACACACACACACACACACACACAGTTTCATGAACCATTAAAGAACTGTATGTAGAGACTGTTATTTATTTTTTCATTTTTTTGCACATTTCATCCTCACCATGGAGAACAGGAACATTGTCTCTGCTTTCTTGATTTACCAGACTAGCCTGCAAACCTTTTTACTCAACAAAATAAAAGGCAATCTTACCTTATGATAACGTTGTAATACTGTGAAATATATAAGCGTTGAATATACACTTTAATTAACAACATACTGTAATTTAAACAGTTTGTATTTAACCAAACTGAAAAAAAGGCTTCAAAAACACACTTTTTGTGGATGCTTTTAGCAACTGGTAACACGTCAGGATTATAACCCGGGGTCATCATAAAAAGTGGTACATTTATTTACAATTGCCACTGCTAATACACAGACATGGCTTTATTAGAATATGAGCTACACTTGCAACAATTCCTACATAACAGTTTTGAATATTCAAATGGGAAAACATTTCTCTTGTCCTTAGCTCTCATTAAACAACAAACAGTGACCAAACCTCTGATGCCATTTTAACAAGGTTATTCGCTTCCACAGTGTCAAGACCCAAGGACAGAATTTAGCAAGTATATCCCTCAGCATTATCCTTCTAAGAAGCTTAGCTACAGATGGAAACGCTGATAGGATCATTCTACTACTTTGGGTCATGGTGAGATTGCAACTTCAAGGCAGCACTGATTCAAGTTCATTGTCAAGTTTTGCATCATGGATATTCAAAGCATAAAAGGCTCTTGACACTTCTATTTTCTATATGTATAAACAGATCTCACCTTTGGTTTTGGTATCCCTGCTAATACTGGTGAAAACATTGGACTGATATTTTAAATCTATACTTTTAAAATGTTTAACGTGATTTTCTTTTGGCTGTTCAGATGGCATTTTCTCTGTACCTGTGAGGAACCCATAGTTATAGATTTATTGTTGTTGCATTTCTTCAACACACAAACACACAAGACACAAATAACAGCAGCCTGCACATGCTATTTCTTATGAAAATATCTAATACAATTTATATATTTTTAAATGATGTGCTGAGTTTAAGGTAATTGACTTTAGAGGTACCACTGTTGGGTACTAGAGTGTGGGACAATAACACCCAACTGAACATGAACTCAATGTTCAAAAATTGCTTCAGTTATAATTCACTCTGAGAGGGTATCTGCTAAATGACTAAATGAAAAAGTAATAACATATCATTCTGGTTCTTATAATGTCCTGGCAACTCTCTGTTGTGATGGCAAACAGGGTAAGACATTTACATTTACATTATTTAGCAGATGCCCTTATCCAGAGCGACTTACAAAAGTATCATATATCATAAACATAACCTATTCCTGATAATCAGGAATCTAAACAAGAATACACTTATGAAACTGGTATTTTTTCGAGACATGATAATTGCATTTTGCTAAATCCTATATTTTCCATTTTTGATCTATAGTGCTACAGGTATGGCAAAACCAAATATATAATATTAACATGCAATTAACCACTTTAGTTAATTAATAAAAATCATATGACTGCTCTACGTAAAGCAGATTGTGGGTTATACATTTTATATCAAGCTATGTAATCCGGAGGTGAATCATAATAGTTATGGTGTGGCCAGACTGTACTAGCGTCTTTTAGGACGGGGCTCTGTTATCTGCTGAGAGCTTCCTCTGAGAGAGGTCACTCCCCACCACCATCCCAATTTCAGAAACACTAAAGAAAACTTCAGCTTGCTATTCTGTATACCAAGAATAAACAGTACCCATGCTAGCATTTGCATTCAATTTATGCAAGCACACACACATTTGAACACTCAGTCTCAAAGTGCATTCATTCGCATGATGTGTAAATGGATAATTCCACATGGATTACACTGATTGGTATTTGGGTCAAGTTTATCACTTCAGTGCAAATGAACATTTTTCCACTGAAAACTAACTTTGACAGCTGCAGAATACAAGTCATTTAGAAAAACATTGTTCATGAGCTCACTTTGCACTTTATATTAGTCACTAAATATGAGCATTATTCTATCTATGTATTCAGTTAATATTTATTTTAACTGACTTGTATTTTTGAAGCTGGTTTCTCTTCTAAGATTTGCATGTTCTCATCTAAGGATGAATACACCAATCCCAATTTTACAACATTTTTCATAGCATAAATGGACAAACACTGCTGTACTGTCAGGTTCTAGTATTAGTCGGCTGACTATTAACTTTGATTTCTGCAATTCCAATGTAAATGCAGACAGCTGTCTGGTTTAAGTTGGCATAATTACAACTGATAATACACAAAGTCAATATTAGCATGGCATGACTGGGACATATTTGCATTACTCTTATATTCTTGTAGAATAATGCAAGGATTTGTACAACATTTTAGTTTTATCCTGAGTGTTACAAACAAAAACATATTTTTTTCTTTAATGGCATTTTCCAAATGAGAGTTTTCTCAGATTTTTAGACGTGTGTGTTGCTTTGTGTCTAGAAAAATCAAGAAAATATTTCACCAACACAGGATGACATCAGGTGGCAGTGTTTGGTTATGTTAAAAATGTTCCAGGAACAATAAGCTGTTGATCCAGAAACATGCCCTAAAAGAAGAACTCACATTGACCTTTGTATGACTGGCAATAGAAATAGATTAATTGAAACAAGCAAAGAGGATTATTTTTTTATTGTCACTCTCACACTAAAGGTTTTTGCTGCTGTTGTTTTTTTGGTGTTTTTGTTCTCGAGGGTCGATGAAGACCAATTACAAATTATCACTGACTTCATGATTCTATGACTTTGTGATTATGAGACAAAGAACTACAACACAGAAATCTGACATTTATTAAATGAGAATTGTACTTTTCTGTACAATGAATAGAAAAGTTGCATGCTAAACTAGAACATGTAATGAATTCATACCTGGATATTGTTCTGGATCTGGTAAGTGCTTTGCTGATGACTAGGGAAGGAGCAGACTGCCTGCGACAGGACAGGGCCTTTGTCCTCTAGAATGAAATTGGGGAAACATACTTAATATTCCATTCATAAAAGCAGAAATATATCATTTTATTTGACTATTTAACTGATTTTTATCAGTTTAAGTGTATTGTCTATATGACATGACATACAGTATATGGGCCATTCTACCAAACTGGCAATGCTTCAAGATCAGAAATTAAAATATTAACTTGATACAAATGATACACACTGATTTTCAGACTCTGGAACATGATTTACTTCATAAGGACAGTGTCTGTAAGTACTCAACATGGCCATAAGAGACAGGGGTCTCACTTACATGTCTAAAATGCTAGCGGTATGGCTAAAATAAGACTTGGTATATGAACTTCAGTTACTCATGCTTGAAAAATGAAAGTAAACTTTTCTTAAAATTTGGAGTTATGGTTTGTAAGCCACCTCCCAATTAAAAGTAAAATAAATGATTATGTTGTATATATTTAATATATTATTCTGCCATCTATTGCTATCAAGTTAGTTGTGGATCTCCTTTCTGATTAGATAGAAAGGGCCACACATAATACATAATATAAGCAGACTACAGTAGACACAATTCATATATGCATGATCCATATAAGTTTATATAATATATAATATCCGATGCAGCTGTTTAAATTAGTTTAGGATTTTTTTTAGTTTAGTTTTTAGTTTTTAGTTATGTTCAAAGTTGTTTTTAAATCAATGATTTGTTTAATATTATTTCATTTTTTATTTTTATTTAATTTAACATATTTTGTTAATATCTTCATTTTTTCATTTAGTATATATTATAACAGATAATGTATACATCAATACATCAATATACACTTTTCTATTGTGTTAGTATAACTAGTATGCTATTGTTTTGCTTACTATTTTATATTTTTGCTTTCGTTTTTTATAAATATATGTACCATCTTGTAAGGGCAGACAATACAGGGCCGGGAATGTGGGACGACTCCTTTTTAAATAATCTCTCCAGATCGTCAGGGCCCTAGGTCCTCTCTTGTGGACACTAGTCTTTAGCTCACCCTAGAGGTTTTTAGATCTGGGGACTGAGAGGTCCATGGCAGAATCTTGGTTTTGTGCTCAGTATACAGTGAACATATTACAGACCCTCCATCACACTTAACAGTGGGCATCAGGTTTTTTAGTGTAGTCAACCCACCAATTGTTTGTTGAAACCACAGACCATGGTTCCAGTCAAAGTCAGTGTTGCTTTTAGTCAAAGCAGTGCAGCAAACTCCAGATGCTTACATTTGTGGTAAGTTTACAGGAAAGGAAAGCTTTCATCAGTTGGCAGGAATGTAGTACGTAATGGTAGTTGTAAAGACCTGGTAACCCCAGGATGATACATTTTTGTACCTCTCCAATAGTGCTTGAGAATGTTTTTGCTTCTCTTAACACCCTCTTTACTATCCAAGGGGGTAAATTAAAATTGGATCCTTATCCAGGCAAGTTTGTCACAGTTCTGGTTGTTTGGAACTGTTTAATTATTATCCATTCTGTAGATATGGGCATCTACTTAGGCAAGTAGATATTGTTTATAGGCATTCCCTGACTTATGAATGTCAACACAATTTTCTCTCATTTGAATTGTTTGAGATCTTGTTCTTTTCAAGCTGAATACTGATGAAGAGAATTTGACCTTTGTGTCACCTCATATATTTACATACCCCAGTGAAACAAGAAGTTATGGTTTTACTGCATGACACCTACACACTCAGATCAACCTAAACATTTACAACTATACATGTTTGTTTATAATAATTACTAGGGGTGCCAAGAACTGTGATTTAATTTTTAAAATCTTGATGTAGTTTTGAAGTTTTTTTTACTAATTCACTTAATTTAAAAGGATGGATTTTTCTCATTTGTCTTTTAGTGTGATATTAATGTACTGTACTGTACTGTACTGTAATTTTAATAATGCGATTTTCTCACAAACATTTTTACTCATCTTTACAAAGCGTTCATATAATTACATATATTATAACCTCTTTAATTTAATAACATTAGTTTATTAAGACAGACTATTTTTATTCTCTATTATTATACTCTATTATACTCAATATACTATTTTAAACTGTATTATACATCTTTATCCAAGTGAGTGCAGTCAGGCTGAAACAGAAAATGGGAAAGATAGTAAAGAGGAATAAAGGTGAACCTTATTCAACCTTCACTACGAGGTCTTAAAGATTTATGGCAGTGCTAGTTTCAAAGTTGCATGCTAAATATTTAGTACTCTGAAAGTTAAATTGATAATTTAAAGCTCTGCTTGTAATGTCAAATGTACAAACTACAATGGTAAGCCTACATGTATGAAATTTTCTTCCAGATTGCAACGTTACCAATTGTACCAATAAAGCAGCATGTTATAGTATGGGTTATAGTACATATTAGGACCTGTCGCCATTTGAGACAGCAACAATCATTATATTATGACTTTCTATTCATTTAGTATAGTACATTACTTTTTGCAATAAACAGCAGTGTCAAATTAACTGCCAAATAAAAGTAAATCTGATTTACTTTTAATTCTGCTCGCAGTGTAAAAATGTGAACTGTATGAACTTTGCATAAACCTGCAACCTGAACAGACCCCAGACAGAGATTTTTGGAAGAAGATAACTAAACTTGAATGAAGAATGAAGCAATGCACTGGCTATAAATCCTGGCAAAGCAATTGAGTATTCATGATGATGGGGAAGAGAAAACAGAGGAGTGATTCACTTCAATCAGTTTGGACACAAAGACTAAAGACGATGCTGCATGGACTAAAAAAATAGAAGGCTGCACGCACATAAAGAATGCTGACTACTAAGAGAACAGTCATAGACTTCCCTGTTCTAGTTTTGCTTGCTTTAGTTACAGCATTAACAGTATCCACTACAACATGGTAAAGCAGCAACTTTGAGTACATCATTTAAAAATAATCATAAGAAAACTTCAGCATACCATGTATTCACAGATAATATACATATTTGATTATATACTGTACATGGTTAATAAGGAATATTTTACAGGAAAATGGATGAATGTAAAATGAGTACAAAAACCTCACAAATTATGAAACTTTAAGGATGTTCACAGAGCTTTTTTACTTCATAGCAAATGAACAAATTTAATGAGCAAATCAATTAAAATAATCGTTGTTTAATAGCTTGACATTCGAGCCTTGTGAATCACTTTAAACGAAATTACATGTTAATGTTCCAGCGTCACCCTCTTGGCCATTGCAGAGTCGTGATTCATCGCTCAATATTACTTACATCCATCACCCACTCACATGAATTCTTCTCTATAACTTACTATACCTTTTTTCTATTGCTTATGTGTTAGTTCTGGTATTCTTTTGGCTTTTCAATATATAAATCCACATCATTACCTTTTTTTTCAGAGAAAAAGTTTTATGATCCATCAAGTCTCTTAATGGAGTTCATTAAGGTCTGTAAGCTCTGCATTTAACTTTAGATTCAATTAAATTTTTATTCGCTTTTAAATTAGACATGCAAAGTGCATGGTGATTACATATTTTCTTCCTCAGTATTGGTAATTTAATATTTTTTACTCTACTTTCCTCTATTATTAATTAAAACAATGTAATTTAATTAGCTTGATGTGTATTTGTTTGCTAAAAACTAACAAATCTAGATCTAGGTATGCCTCTATCATGCTCTCAAGTGTAAGGTAGTACCGTTGTATTCAGTATTACTCGAAAGTACTAAACTGTTTTCTGTATCTATAGGCTACTCAGCATAGTAAGTGTTGTTGCATTACGGCTCCAGAAATCCCCAGTTCGTTCTGGACCATGGACTCCGTCTGTGTCTGGTTTTCATCCTCTCACATGTCTGAGTTTCTTTGGACATGGGGAGAAGACAAAAACCTCTACACAGGTGGGATTCAGACCAGCAATCAAACTGAGGGTCTGTGAGAAAACAGCTCTAGCCACTGTGCTGCACAGATGCAGATTTAGATTTGAACACCTACATACAAAATGTTTCTTTATTTGAAATTGTAAAGGAATATAAAACAATTCAGTGGAGGAATAATTGCTGCTTGCTGGAGGAATATGTACTGCCAATTGACTTTCTCAGAAACATTTCTTTTTTGCAGAAAATATGTTTTTTGTTATGCCACCAAAGATTCTATGAAAAGGATGACAGTCCTTGGAACTTGTCAGGAAGTGTCTTGCATTCCACCATCTGATTCTAAGAAACTATTTCCAGTTTCCACAGGGAACCTGCCACGGGCAGCTTGTAAGTGAGACACTGTCCAAGTGACTAGATGTTAATTAAAAAAACTGGTTGTGACATGTAGTGGATAAATTATTACCATTTGATGGCATTTTTATTAAATGTTAAAGAGAATGTGATATAGTCCATTGGCTATATTCTAATAGACTAATGAAGCCATTGTGAAGAAGAGGTTTAAACCTAACATCTGTCAAGTTATCTAGACTAAACATAATTATCTATTATGGTCCTTAATTGTACTTTGAAAGTTTACTACTTGAAAACAATATACCATAAGCAAAAATAACAGTGGTCTTGTCTTGTTGTGTTTTACATGAAAGTTAAAAATTTCATTAAAAAAACAGATCTATGTTATTATTCTTCATGGTTTTATACTCAGCTGTTATTCTTAGTTGTGGGTTCCACCATATCTGAGCAAGGCCGATTAATCAGTTATACAGCTAAAAGCTCAATTTCAATTTTAGATGGCATAAAGCCTTGCTTATGTACACTACTTACAAAAATTAGGGGATATTTTAATATGTCATAATTAATAATTTTTATGAGCAGTATAATTAATAACTAGCCAATGCACATGAACTTATTTGGAGGACGATTTTTTGCAAAGAGTATTAGAAAGCACTCCAAGCATAGCATTTTTACAGGAGCTGGCCCTCATACAAAAGCTGCAGGTCTGTTTAAAGCCACTGATCAGCAACAAGTGTGAAATTGTTGTATTAAGACAGGTACACCTAAACAAACACTCATGCAGAGCCACTGCTACATGCAAGCAGACTAAGTGCTATTATTCACTAGAGCTTTGAAACAGTCATACTATGGATAATACAAAGTCACAGTCCAAAGATTGCATTCACTGAAAAACTTTGCGTTACTTTAAAGTCACCATACTGACTTTCACATAACTTTAGTATTAGTAAACTATGAAAGAAAAAAGGAACTGGTTCTTTTTGAGCCAGACAAACTAAACCAAAGAACTTGCTTGGCCAAGCTGAAAAAGTATTCTGTGCTGCAAAAGAAAAAACGAGTATGCAGAAGTCAGACAAATCACGTAGGGAAATCCAAACACGCAAAACCAAGGATGACAAACAGGACGGTCTAACCACTGGCATCCCTGGCCGTAGAGGAATCCCTAAAATAACTGCGAATAAACATGGAATTACTGCTCAATTCAGCGCCGCTTAGACGCCAGCCCTCTGACCGCAGAGCGAGACTATTCCATCTCGGTGTATAGCAATGCAAACAGATACACACAGCACATACAAGTCAAACAAATGACTGCAATGTTGTCCTTGGAAATCGAGTTCTTCTGGAGCATCAACTTATGTCCGATGTCTTCTGTTTAGTCATAAATGGTACGTGCTTTGTGCGTTAAATGTTTTATCCATTAAAATCGGTATCACATATAGCTAAAAAAGGACTACTGTACGGAGCATAATACATGGATTTGTGCAAATTGAAGGATGCAGAATTCTTCTAACAAGCATAGATCTAAAGCACATCCACCAATTTATATTACAGGTTACTACTCCACTCTGCCAAACATCCTCAATCAATACAAAATAAACCCAACAACCCAAGCAATATATAGGCAAGCATGTGTAGATTCAGTAACAACTGTATAACTGGACACACAATTGTTATCTACACATGAAGATCTTAAAAGCCACGTGTTTATGAATTTCCTTAAAGGATTGTCTATCAGAAATAATAAAGGCACCCAGTAAAGGTGCATCTCAGATCAGAATAAAGCCCGTGCACAGGAATAGCAACTGTTAAACTGAAGCTGGACTGCGTTAAGGAAGAACAGGACGCTGGCATACCCGCTTCTCCATCTGTGCACACGTTTTGGCCTCCTCGGTGAGCGATGATGAAGAGTGCTTCTGGCTGATGTTTACTTGCTGCTGAGGTGACATACTTTCAATTCAGACGCTTACAGGTGGTTGGACCGATCCAAGCCAAGTGAACCCCTGCGTGCGCGCAACTCCCAACTTATCCCACCACGCAAAACGTATTCATACTGACACATGACCCAGCTTTAGAATACACCTCTGGTTCATTTCAAAGCAGCAGGAATACATTAAGGAAATAGTCCACGAGCAGGTAACATCCACTGAGAAGAAGAAACGTAACCGCGCCGCGATGCGCAAACGTGAATTACTCAAGAACTTCTTTTCAGCTCTGCTCGGCTCATTGAGATGCAGTACAGCGCCGCTGGGTCCTAAAGCCTGGCTTCCTATATAACTGACCGGCAACGATACGATCCGTGAAGTGCAGTCGAATCCGGTTAATCGGACCACATCGGGACGCGATCGTTTTGGTTTTAATAACCGGCTGGTCCGATTAAACGAACATGGCCCATGTTGCAAGACAGGACGTGCTATGTAACATATTAAATGTTTCTTAAATCTTTATTGTGTGATTTACACGTATAGCGAACGAACAAACAAGAACTACTGTTGCTTACAAACGTTGTTCATTGAAAAATAAATTAGCAAACAAGTTTTTTGAAGTTCTTACGTTTGAAGAACTTATTTTTGCGTTCACTCGAATGACTGCACTAGAACAGAATTAAGAAAGTGGTGGGTGTGTTCACCTCCCGCTGGTTTTGCTCTTGTCAACACAACTTTTCGGATTTTCTGACCTTTGATAAAAGCATAAATTC
>JAVSBV010151993.1:0-15237 GCA_033117975.1 Parotocinclus spilosoma
TAGATCGTTTCGAAAAACTTGTTTGCAAATTTATTTTCAATGAACAAAGTTCGTAAGCAACAGTAGTTCTTGTTTGTGCGTTCGCTATACGTGTAAATCGTACAATAAAGGTTTAATATTTAATATGTTCCATAGCACGTCCCGTCTTGTAACATAGGGAATAGGGTTTAATCGGACCAGCCACTTATTAGAACCAAAATGACCGCGTCCCGATGTGGTCCCATTAACAGGAATAGACTGTATTTAAAAATTCCAGCAGTCCTGCAATATCTGATGCACTCATACCAACACAACATACACTAACACAACACCACCAGATCAGTACCACTGCAGTGCTGAGATTGATCCACCACCCAAATAGTATGTGATATGTGGGGGTCCTGACCATTACAGAACAGTGTAAAGGGGACTAACAAAGTATACAGAGAAACATGTAGACTACGGTTTATAATGGTAGAACTACAAAGTGCTTCTGTATGGTAAGGAACTGATTCACACACTATAAGTGTAGAAACAAGGAGGTGTACCTAATAAAGTAATCAATATTTATTTATTCACCATTGTTTATTGTTTATCACATTTAATTAAGCATCTTCATATGACAGCATTGTACAGTTATGTCAGGAGATGGAGAAAGCATAGGAGACCTGACCTGTTTTATAGCTTGATTGATCTGTTTTGCTTCCTACAAGCACTTCGCTCGCACAGCAGATTAAGGTCTTTTGTCTGAAACTTTACGCTTATTTGAAACTTTATATGCATAACAGAAGCATGGAATAGCTAGGAGGTTAGGTGAGGTCCCTCTGGGCCACATGCCCCCTGTGCATTGGCAATAATTGCTCTCAGTGACACCAGGTCTAATTTACACTGCAGCTTTATGCTCACCCCCACATCGTGACAGTCAGCAAATTAGGGAGAGCATATATCTGTGTTGTTACCATCAAGTTGTTGTGAGAGAAAGCAGACTGCTGACTAATTCAGTGATCTGGTATCCAGTGGAGATGAAGGAACCAGAACGTGAGGGTTGAGGCAAGCCCACTTAGAGAGCAAGCTGTAAAACAGATAATGGTCATATTTAAGGCATTGTTTAGATCGATGGAACAGATAGGTGTCTTTCTTGGTCTTGGTCCTGGTATTTCCATTTAGTGTGTTTTGTTTGTCTTGTGATACAGACACAGATCAGTATTAAAAAAGGTTGCATGGTTGCTTGTATGTCGAAGAATACACAACATGGACAAATGTGTCGGGACACATTAGACCTGCAGGAGTTTTTATGGCATCCTATTGTAAACATATAGACGATAATATGGAGTTGGTCCCCCTTTGCATCTATGCAGCTACCACTATTCTGGAAAGATTTTGAGCTGTATCTGTACGAATCTTTGCCCATTCCTACAGGAGAACATTTGTGATGTGGGACAATGAAGTTGGACAAAAGGGCCTGACTTTGCCATCTCTGTTGTAGTTCATCTTAAAGGTGATTGACGGGGTTATGGTTCTGTGTGGGCCAGCCAAGTTCTTCCACACCAAACTCACCTAGCTTTTATGGCCCTTGCTTTGTGTACTGGGGCATAGTCATGTTGGAACTAAAAAGGGCCTTCCCCAAACTGTTCCCACAAAGTTGGAAGTATAATTGTTCAAAATATCTTGGTATGCTGAAGCATTAAAATGTCCCTTTACTGGAATCTATAGAGCCTGGACCAACACTCTGAAAACAATCCCCTAGCACTATCACTCTTCCACCAATCTTTCCCACAATGCAGTCAGGTAGGTAACGTTCTCCTGGCATTCACCAAGCCCAGACTTGACTGTCAGGATAACAGATAACTTACAATTGTAAGACATTTCCTAAACTGCTGAAACGGTGGCATACATTTAAAGGCCCAATCTCAAATTCAGCAAGTTCTTTAGAAAGATCCAGTCTTTCATAACTGTTTGTTACAGCAAACTGCATGGCTGGGCATTTGATTTTACGCACCTGCAGCAATAAGACTGAAAGAAACGCATAAAGAGGTGTATCCCAAAACTTTCGTCCACTTAGTACGGCAGCAACCACTTTATCTCATACACCTTCCATACCCAGTTCATTCATTCACTCGCCCGCTTCAGCTTGGACAGGGTCACGGGAGTACTGGTGCCTAGCCAGTGGCATACTGGGAAAAGCGGGAACAATACCAGACAGGGCACCAATCCATCCTAAGGCACATACACTCATACATTATAGACACTTCAGAGACACCGATTAACCTAACACAAGGACTGTGTTAGGAAATCCAGCCATAGAATCCAGCTCCTCCTGGATCATCCACAGATGGTCCCAAGCCAACTGTGATATATAATGCCTCTAGCAGATGTTGGGTCTGCCCTGGGCTGTTTCATCCTGGAAGAGCTCTAGTGGTAGCAAACTGGGGGCATTTTTGGGAGATGCCCAAACCACCTCAGCTGGCGAGCAGTAGCTCTACTCAAGCCTCACTAACATCGCCAAACTCCTCACCTTGTGCATATTTAAATATAAAGTAGCCAATTATACACCTATATAACATAAAAATTTTAAATTCATCCTATCTAAGGAGCTAGTATTTATATAGTTTTTCATTTCTCCTCCTTGTATCACTCTCAGAGGTGAGTGAATAGAGACCTTCCATCCGATTTTATAGCGTAGCAACTTCTTAATCCTTCCATTTGTAGATTAGGGAATTTGTTTTGATTCATAATAATGATTAGCACTGCTCAAAATCAGTTTACTCCCAAAGCAAGAGATGTAAACGTAGATAGGTCTAAAGTCATATGGAGTAAAAAAAAATTGAAATGTCCAGTCTGAATGGAAATAAAATGTAGTATCCCAGGACTCCAGATCAATGTCCCATCTAGATCGCACTTTAGTTAAATATTACTTTGACAGTAACGCTTTGATCTCTTTATCACATTAGATATTAATATTTTTTGATCCAGTGATGACATAAAATCATAATCTTTTGATCTAGCCGTCACATTAGATCTATAATATATGAACATGTTCTCAGTCATGCCAAGTAAAAGTAATAAAAAAAAGTTCTCTTGCTGCCAGAAAAGCATTTCAAACTCAGAAATGAAGTCTGAAAATGGCATTCGCAGCTTTTCAGCACAAATAACACCGACCGCTGCGTCATCAACCACCAACATCAAAAGATAATACGAGCTCCACCGCTTTATTGCCTCATTGCTTCTGATCTAACGCTCTTCCTGTTTGCTACAACTGCATTCTTGGAAGAATAAAGAGACTGAAATGACTGTCTTGCTTTTCAAAGCTCATAAACACATAAATAATTTTCATTGCCAGCACATTACATAACACAGAATGCTCACTCGTGACGGGGAAACAGCAGCTTATGTTCCGTATCTGATTTTACCGAGTCTGTGCTGGTCTGACTGCCTCAGTGTGCAGCTTCGATCGATACTGAGCTAAGGCAAAAGCAGGAAAACTTGACCCATGACAAAAATCAATAGATAGTGCAATCAGACAAATGAGAGCAAGTTTGATGAATACCTTAGATGAAATGCTGACTCCGGCTTGTAAAATGTGAATCCTTGTAATAAAACCACTGGATGTGTTCTCAATGACATTTTTTTTTTCCGAGAACAAATTGCTAGGTGGCCATATATTTGGATGGGGATCATAACTTTTCCCTGATTCTATTCTCTGTTCTAACAAAATAAAAAAGAGACAGTGTTTTTTTTCCATCTCTTCTCATTTTGTAAATACCTAAAGGCATTAATCGCAATGTCGTTTTACACAGGAGCCATCTTTGGCTGGTTGACTGGATCTAGTAGACCTTAGAGATACCCATTGTGATTGTTTTAGGGTGCCACATATAATACACACAAAAATTAGGGGATATTTCAAAATGAATATAAAGTTATTAAAAAATAAGCATTAATTTTGTTCATTAAACAAAATAATTAGAGAGGCAAATTAAAATCCAAAGAAAGTTGTTTGATTACGCAAACTTAATTATGGTAATTAAGTAGCCAGTAACATATTCATAGGGGTGAATAGAGGAATGTCAAACTGGACAAGAGTGCTGCATATTAAATGTTCAGTTGGGTGTATGGTCACCCAAGACTGCCAAAACACACTGACAGTGATGGGGCATGGACAGGATTAGATTGTCCAGCAGTTCTTGTGGGATCATATTCATAATCATTTTGAAATATTCCCTAATTTTTACAGCATTGCGCAAATACCCTGGATTTATTTTATTCTGCTTATTCTTTTTATTTTAATGGTCACTTCACTTTCCAGTTCTGCAGTTATAAAATTAAGTCCACCTATTTCTCTATAAACATTGTTAGTGCAATTTACTCTATTATGTAATGGTCTGGACTCCACCAGATCACACAGATCAAGTACTATTTAGATGGAGGATCATTCTCGCCGCTGCACTGACACTAATGTGGTGGTGCTTTGTTATACTGGTACAACTGGATCAGACACAACAGTGTTGCTGGAGTTTTTGAACACAGTGTTTACTCACTGTGCACTCTATGCAATGTAAAGCCAAAGACAGTAGCTCATCTGTTGTTGCACAAGTTGTCATGCTCTAATTGTTCATCGGTGCTCATAGGATGCTTCCTACAGGATGCTTTTGGCTGGACATTTTTGACTAGTAGATTATTTTCAGTCTAGCAGTGACACAGATTTTTGGTTTTAAAACTCCAGCAGCACTGCGGTTTCAGATCAACTCATATCAGTTCAACACACAACCACATTCACATACAGTGCTGAATATGATCGACCAGCCAAATTGTACCTGATGTGTGATGGCCCCTTGGGGTTTCTGACCATCAGAGGACAGAGTAAAAGGGGCTAACAAAGTATGTGGAGAAACAGATGGGCTACATTCTTTAATTGGAGAACTACAAATTGCAGTCAGCTGCACTAAAATTAAAATGAAGCATAAGCAGAAAGTGAAATCTGTTGATTAGTTGTGATATATTTTCATGTGACATTTTCTCAACCTATCATACTTAAATGTGTACACATACTGTGTTCACAAGTATATATGCTGGTTGATTAACACCTTTGTGGCTGGATGAAGACCACCTTCCTTTAAGTATATGTTTGAAAACTCCAAGTTATAATGGTATCTTATCAGCTTTATACTAAATACCAATAACATACTGTACATTATAACTTTGTACCATTTACTTACACTAAAAGTTGTTATACAGAATAAAGCAACAGCTCCACTTATCCGTAACCTTGGCATATAATGGTGTGGCAAATGTTGTTATTTGGTAATTATGGTAAAACCTTAATTGGCATACAGTGATACCAACAGTATTGCAGTATAGGCTGTTAATGCAGCAGCAGCAGATATTTTATTCCTACTTATCCTAGTCAGGGTCACAAGGGAAAGATCTGAAGCCTAGCCTAGAATTCACTGGGGGCAGGCAGAGTTACACCCTGGACAGGGAGCCAGTCTGTCGCAGCGTTTCTTAAACACAGTGTTCTACTTTCATATTGCAAACCCCACTAGGGATACAAACCCGGCTCTCAGGAACTGCCTTTCCCAGCAACGGGCTCCTACTATGAGCAAGTGCAGCTGTCTGGCAACAAAACATTATCAGACTTCTTTATTCTGAATGTAACAAACAGTCCTGAACAGACAATGCAGGATTAATAACACCATATTTTCAAGATACAGAAAATGGCAGTTTTACATTTCAACAGTTGGAAAGGTTGCATCAAATGACATAAGTTCCATGCTAATAGCATTCATTTCGAAACATATAATTTCCAAAGCTTGTCTTTAAAGATTTACGTATTTGATTTTGCTACGTGATGTGGTGGTTTTTGGTAGGACCCAAGTATGAGGGAATCCCACGATGTATAATAATAATAATGGGGAAATTATATAGAAAAACTAAAAGGGGGTTAAGAGCTTAGTGAAAGGCTCCTGAATACAAAAAAAATAAAAGGATGAAATGGCGCTCCCGAGCAACGCACAAACTGATCGCGAGAGGGCTTGCCGATGCGCCAACGCGGCAGGTGTGCAGAGAACACGATTTGGGACGTCTGCCAAGTGCCGAGGCACAGAGGTAGTCCGAACGGCAGAGGGCAAAGGTAAGCTCGACTTGCATGTAGCGTGGGAAAGCCATGCCGGGGAGAGTATAATTCAAACGCGCAGCCAGGTGGCCGCTCTAGCCGGGGCGTGTCTCATTACGAGAGGGCAGCCGACTAGAGTGAGGTTCAAGAGAGCGCAGAGGCCGCCGGAGTGCCAGGAAGCCATGCCGGGGCGAGTCCCATTTAGGACGAGCAGCGGGTTGGAATGAGGCTTGTTGGGTGCCGACGACAGAGGAGCGTGAACTCAGGCGTCCAAGGAGCGCACGAGCATGAGATGGGAGACCCTCAAAGTGCCCCTAAAAATACTAAATACCTCGGGGGTTCCCCCAGTACACGTACATCGGCACTAAAAGCCCCCGGAACTTAACCACTATCCCTAAAGGTGCATGTAAGGGTGCGAGCGCACCGGTGGTCGGGCTCGCATACCGAATGAAGACGGCTTGGCCCCGAACAGCACTAAAACCCACACCTAAACAGCAGGAGAAACAGCTATTCGATATCAGGTCGTAATTTGGACACTGGATATAAGTCACCTCACCGATAGCTCTGTAATGGCCACGAACGCTCCGGAGGAGAAGGTACGAACCCTAACAGATTTTGCACAACCCTTAGTAATGAGTGTACCTAAAATTGTTAAACTAACTAGTCAGAGCATGCCTACAAACGTTTGAAGATATGCTGTGTATAGTCAGATGTACCAGTAAATATAAACTTAAAAACCACAACTTGCCACAATGTGTTAAAAAAAACTTCAGCTGTTTAATTTGCCTGAATATGCTAAAATGCAGCAGGGAAATAATTTGGAGCTGCATTTGGCTAACTAAGGTTTCAAAACAAGTTATATTGAAAACATAGTTTAAAGAAAACCTCTGTTTGAACTGAGTATGTGCGAATGGATGTAGACATGAACTCCAGACGCTACACCATGTTAAAAAAATGTCATTAGCTTTATCTCTGATCCAAGCAAGCATTAAGCTAAGCTGTGTTCCATTTTGGCATCACTTCTCCTCAAGTATTCCTTACACACTGTGTTCTTCGTCAGCTTGCACTTTTAGAAGCCCAATTAATACAATTCCTTCTAAAAAAGGACATGTGCACTTGATCTAATGAGGCAAAATGTCTGATTTTAACATTTCGTTGGCTCTTCTGTATAGGCATTCTCACACAATACATAATACAATTACACAGATGAGCAGTGTTCTCTGACAAGCCAAACAGTCTGATTTCAGTCTTTATGCATTTAATATATTATCTATTGTACCAGTAATCATGTTTCTTGTGACAAAGTGAATGAAGAATGTGAATGTGTCTACAGTTCTGAAGTGAACCGAATGGTATCACACTATTAATGAGTATTCTAACTACGCTCTTTCACTCCCATAACTAAACCCTTTGTGGATCCAGCATTAAAACTGACACATCCTGCCGTTCACATCCCTATTAGCAAGACGTCGTATCCTATTGTTGTGGAAATCTCCAAACCCGCCCTCAATCTCATGCTGGCTCCAAGATGTTATGTATTACCTTCGTTTAGAGGAAATAAGATTTACACTCAAAGGCAATACTGCTATTTTTTTCATAAATGGGACCCATTTCTTTCTTACTTTGCTTCACTCCAGATCTTGCCAGTTGACTAAATCCCGCCTGAGTTGTTGCATTTTTTTATTTAATATTTCTTTTTCTTTGTTTCTCTTTTAAACTTTTGTTTTTTATCATTAGTTTTTATTTAGCATTATTATTTTTTTAATTCTTGTATTATTTTTCCTATTCTGTGTGTTTCTTTTCCTTCTTCCTCCCTTTATTTGTTTATTTATCATATCATATCATATGGTTTATCATTTTGTCCTCCTTTTTTAACTTTGTCCTTTTTTAAGTTGCTTATTCATTGCTTATACCATAGTGTGTGTGTGTGTGTGTGTGTGTGTGTGTGTGTGTGTGTGTGTGTGTGTGTGTTGATGTGTGGGGATTTAATAGATAAACAAAACCGGGGAGGTTGATATTTGTTTCCTGTATTCATTTGTATGTTGTACGAGCTCCTCAACAAATCATGTAAAAAAAAACGGACACATTTTTGGCTTGTATGGTGGAATCTAAATCTAAATGGACTGTCTGTACTGTATATGTGACACTGACATGGTAGTTTTTGTGGTGCTCATCTAAATTTACCAAGCAGAACAGCATTTTATTTACTACTCTGTTAGATGTAGTTACTTTTATTGGTACTTTGTAGGTGGACATTTCAGGATTATATAATTTTCCATTAAGTTTGTTTTTTCTCTCTGATGTTTGGATGGATAACTATTCTCTGCCTAGCACTGGCAGTAAGTTACTTTAAAAAAAAAAACCCTAGTCTTACAATTTTAAACATGTTCTGAAAAGAATATACTGTTATTGGCACCCCTGGTAAGGTTGAGTAAAAGAGATTTGAATAAATTCAACTTAAAGAAATTCAACTTTTGGTGAATTAGCAATAAAAATATATATATAAAAAGTCATTTATTTGAAGTTAACCAATTTTAAGTTTCTTGGCAGATGCAGACATTTTTACTTCAAATGGCCTGGTTGTTCATCATTGCATGTATCCCATGTGCAATATACTAAACAATGGACATCAGGTTCTTTTCTTTTCTTGTCATACATCTAATATGTTAGCATGGATATTGTGTCTGATGGCGATTTTGTAAACTTTCTGACCCCTAGATTCTACTTACCTTTGATCTGTTGGAATTTTCTTACTCTTTTATCATTCTCGTCATGGTCACCTCATGGGGGCAAACTAAATTTGGATCCTTATCCAGGAAAGTACTCTGAGACTTTTTAATCATTGCCCTTTAATCATTTAGTTATTTAATATGCTATAATATAAAGATCAGCAGACTTTTCTCTTTTGTAATTGTGCTCACTTTTCTTTCTCATGTTGAAAAATGACTACAGGTAGTCATGGTTAATGTTGTTTCTGAGAATGTCTGGGTGCATTATAATAATAAATATTTATAAGGGATGTTTTACTAAAATATTTTTTTGATGTGAATGTGTTTCCAGACCAAATTGACTTTAAAGGCTTTAGTTAAACTGTTCTCGTTGTTGACAGCAAAAGGTCAGCAAAAGGAAGGGGACTGAACATCTGGAAAACGATGTAAGTGACATGTGTAGGAGACCAATTACTATTTATGAGGTAAACACACTAGTTTAGTACTTTAATATCACTGTAATTGGCTGTAATTGAAACATGACACTGATGAGGTGCACTACTTGACATTGGCAGAAGAACAAGACTGTTCTAAAATGGTCTTGTTGTCAGTTTAAACAAGTCAATTTGGATGTCAGAGATGTGCGATCATCTACACTAACATTCTCATCCTGAAATATTTGTTGTAGTCCAAGCAACACCACTAAGTCAAAGTCACTGTAGTGTTGGGAATGATCCATCAGTTAAATCATATCTGATCTCTTTTCATTGTTAGATGGGGTACAAATTGTGCAAAATCACTACAGGGTACTTTGCTACTGATGGGTAAGTGGTTACTGAGTGAAGCTACATTGTATACCCTCCAAAGTGGATACAGCAAGTATGGAGTAGAAAGTTAAGGAATGGAATAAAGAAATTATCACAAGAAGTACATTAAAAAAGAATCACTTCGTCACCATCATCATCATCATTGCTGCTGTCACAAACTGACTTCAAATCACATATGTCAGTAGGAATGTTCACAGCATATGCTAGACCTTCTGATTGTCAAAAAAGTCAACAGTACGTCTTGTGAAATATGAAATATAATGTGAACAGTCTGCCTTGTAAAATATAATGTTCTGGGATGCCACAACAGTAATATAAAGGGCTACAAATTGGCCAAATCGTTCAATGCCACACAAAACAGCTGCACATTTTTGAAAAGAGAAGGCATTGACAAGGAACATTCCGGAATGTACCAGTGTACCACTCATAGCTCTAACATAGAAAAACATGTTCTCTGGTCTGGTGTTAGGAATACAAGTATAGATCAACCTTCCTTCAATACTTCCTTTATTAAATTATCCACAATATCTTGTACGATCACTTTCCTTATTCATCCAGCACTTGATTCATGTCCATCCATGGCTCAAAGGTTTTCATGTGAGTGCAATTTATCACTTAAATAAACAAGCCAGTGATTCTGTGCCCGTTCGAGGCCTTCTGGCTCACATTGTCTTTCATATGCCCCAGTAACCTTACCCCTGTCTCTGTTTGCCCTGCAGTAACTGCTAAGAAAAGAGTAGTCAATGTGGTACGGCTCATACCTCATACCTGATATCATTCGGCCCTTAGTTTACACCTTCAAGAGCAAAGAGTGCATTTAGCACCCTAGGCTTTTTATTTAAATTGCATTGAAGTGAAATAATTCAATTGGGTCAGCTTTTAAAATGTTCCTCTTGCAGAGAACAACTATTTCAGGAACTATAGTTGACAACTAAAGCCCCCGATCTACATTTTGTCCTTTGTTCTTCCTCATCTTGCTGACGTTTTATCCTCATTGCATTACTCTCTTCACCTTGGTCTATGTCCCATTGAGAAACTGTAAACTCTGACAAAGTGGCTGATAAATTACCTGCCTAACTTAGAAGAAAGGAGGAAGCTGCCTACATGGTGACAAAGAAACCACACAGGAGGGTGTGGACAAAAACAAACAAAGGGATATGAACCAGGCTTAAGTGATGACAGCAAGACATCTATTGTAGGTGCAGCAATAGTGCAATTGCAGCAGGAACCTTATAATAGTGTGAGTCTGAGTGCGTATACACGATAAGAGAGTAGAACATCTCTGTACAGCTCTCTAGACAATCTCAACACAAGTCTATCTGACAGATATCACCACAAGTTACCATTCAACGCTAGCGCTAGTGCAATGTCCTGCGGTGTTAATGGACTGGAAAGTATGCCAATAGGAGTAGTTCAGTCAAGCAAAAGGATGTACATCTGATATCTCTTACCTAGATCAAATCACTCAAGCAGATTAGCATTCACGAGAAAGAAGACTGTGCTCCTGGTTGACACAGTCATTCACAGAGAACATTTACAGCACATTTAGACCGTTATCCAGAGCAAATTACAAACGGTGCTGAGCCGTTAAGGATAATAGGTCTCGGTCAAGGGCTTAACAGTGGCAGAATGGCAGTGCAGCTGGGATTTGAGCACCAAACCACCTGATTATTACTTTAGATCCTTATTCACCAAGTCACTAATGCCACCTTTTTGAGCAGCCATCATTTGTAGTTGTTCACATATCAATATTCTGAATGTTATGAGTGAGTGGTTTGCCTTTACATTTAATTTTCAACCCATTGCTCACTAAATTACATGTGATTTCTCTTTACTATAGAATAAACTTTGTTTTATTGATTTTGGCCAACTGGAGGCTAATGCATATGTGTTCTTAACAATAAGGTCAGCGCCGCTATACAGTATAGACTATATTAAATTTCTCAGTTCATGATACATACTTATGATGAATTTGTCGGAATGTAACCCCTTTGTACACCAGACAACACACATGCAATAGAACTAATTAATTAATAAATTCAGTTTGCATGATTCCTTATGGGAAACATTTATGATACTTGACATTTCAAGTATTCAACAAACCTTCTGATAGAATTAACAACAGGAAGCAAAGTACCACTCTATTTAACATTAATATTAATCCCAATCCAACGTGAACGGTTTAGCCTTTGAAACATTTCCAGAACATTTACATTTCCAGAATTTAGCAGACGCCCTTATCCAGAGCGACTTACAACTGATACAATCCAAGCAATTGTGGATTAAGGGCCTTGCTCAAGGACCCAACTGTGGCAGCTTGGCAGATGTGGGATTTGAACCCTGGACCTTTTGGTCCAGAGTCCAGTACCTTAACTGCTAGGCTACCACAGTCCCGTGACAGAAACGTCATTATAACAACTGAAGAATCTTTCTGATTGTGATAGGTACGTTTTATTTCTTATACAGTACAGTATAATGCATATTCATTCATTCATGTTCAGACAACAGATTTAAGATTTGGAACCATCTCTGTCATTGGCTATTTTGATGCTCACTTCCTTCAGATGCCTCTTCGACGCTTAGCACCGCAGTAAATTACTTTGGCTACCATGCAGTCTTATTGCTACATCTCTGAGTACTGATTCCTGCCTAAATAAGCTTGTGAACCTCATATTGGCATGTACTTAAAGTTGGATCGCCCGAAAACCTGTGTATAAACTCACTCTCTAAAACCTGTAATTGATTTAAAGATCTGAGCATCTGATGAGAAGAGAGTTTAGTCTGAAAGGACTGCTTTATTACTTACAAATCACATTAGATATCATGCCTAAAGCAGAGCAATCGACATGTATAAAGCCTCAGAAGGTCTTATTACAAGCTGATCCTTTCATTTTAGTTTGTCCAGACATCTCACATTTTGCCAGATGAGACTAAAATATTAATGTGTTTAGAAAATACAGTGTCTGTGGCTACACCATGCCCTGTAAACAGGAGAAAGATTAGGTAGCCGTCAAAATTCAAACAACCAGCACAAATAAGCCCTAATGTTGATGTTCAATAAGTTAACAAGTCATTCTTTTAAACATGTGGTTTTTAATAAATTAGCTTTAGCCCAACAAAATGGTCTTCTGTAAGACTGCTGACTAAAGTAAGCATAGACATATCAGGTGTTTATACAGATATTTTAACAGCTTTTTAATTTTCCTGTTGTTGTTTTCTATTGTGTACCAGTAAGAGTGGGCGATTACACAAAATAATAATAATTTAAAAAAACTAAAGATAGTAACCAAACTAAAATTGCTACTATTTCAATTGAATTGAATTAGCCAGATATTTTAGACACACAGACAAAAGAATAAATTAAAGTGGGTGCGTAAACATTTGGGATATGATCTTGGAGTGAACACTTGAATAAAAATTGCCTAAATTGGCAGTTAGCTTGGTCAACAATTAAGTAGAAAACCCTACCAAGCAACCTAATTAGCTTAAGGTTTTGTTGCTGTTGTTGTTCAAATGTAATAAGCTTCTTCTGAACGTAAAGAGAAATTTCTGGCTTAACAGTTCAATGATCACAGCTAATAAGCTTTGTATTCCCAGACAGTCTTTCTCGTTTTCTCTTACTAACTTAATAAGTAGTCACAGTCTAAGAACTATAGTGAACACACTTTTAAATATGAAAACATCCCATTTGTGTTACATACTGCATTGTTGACTTTTCATGTTTTAATGTTCATAGATACACAGTTATGTTTCTTAGAAACACTACCATCAGAACTGGTACTAAATCCATTAAAAGTTTACCTTCTTAGATCAAATATAGACTTTGTATATATAATGTCTATTAAGTTGTTCAGTTAATTGAATAGAAGACTAGCTTGCTGCTAGAATGTTTACTGCTGTTTATTTGACTCATTTCACCCTGGGCAAAACCATATTTGAACTATTTAGGAAGACAAAAAAGGAGGTTATATTCTGCACTAAATTGTTAATACATCCAGACATGCCAAAAACACTCTATACACAAATATACACACATTTACATTTCCAGCATTTGGCAGACGCCCTATTCCAGAGCGACTTACAACTTATACAGTCTTACAATCCAAGCAATCGTGGGTTAAGGGTTTTGCTCAAGGACCCAACCGTGGCAGAGGTGGGATTTGAACCCTGAACCTTCTGGTCCAGAATCCAGTACCTTAACCACTAGGCTACCACAGTCCCACATACTCCCTGGATAGAAAGTTAGTCAGCTAGTATGTTTAAGGTTTCGTCATCTCAGGCTTATACAGATACCGTGGTACGTGGATGATAGGGCTAAAAATACCTGGAGGGTGTGCGACGGGATTCCTATATTGAGAAGAGGTGGTACAGTGCAGTAAATGTCTTGTTCAATGCGTGGAAAATGGGTCGCAAAGTACTGTAGATGTTAATGATTGGGAAATAGAAGTGATTAAATAGGGCCATAGTCCAAAGCCACAGTTCTTTGATGCAAGAGAACTTAGTTATTTAATTGTTTCTCTCCATGGCTGTATCACAAACACAAAACAACTGTACAACTTTCTTGTCTTAATTGATAAAAAACATCAATTACATTATCTTAAAAAATGCCTAAAAACTGAATTTTTAATGCTGATGACTGTAAAAGAGCAGTCAATCAAATCGGACATTTCTGAGACTTCCCTTTTGTTTACAAACTTCAAAAGCTCAAGGATTTTCCAGTGAGGAACAACAACAAAATTAAAAAGTGTCACCTCCAGCTTCAGGACATCACTCAAAGTCTCAATAAATGTCTGCAAATTGCCGTTTTATGGACGTTTTTTGTTCTAGAACAGACTCTACATTCATGCTCTCACAAATATCCTAGGCTGACATTTGTGCAGTCATTAAGCCTGTTGCTGACTACTCTATCCACATGCATACTGGGAGAATGCATCAGCTTGCGCACATGTTTGATTTGGCTCAGGATAAACCACCAACGTACAGATACTGGAACGGTATGAGCTCACCTCCTCTAACAAGGATAGCAGCTCTAACTTTACCACAGGGTATTTCGTCTGTTCCCTGTGTTCAACCAGTGCCTCTCTCACTGCTGCTGCCTGATACCGCAGTGGCTCAACCCTCACAACTTTACTCCACCTCCTTGTCTCAGGCCACATTTTCAAAGAGATGTTCATGGTTTTTTTTAGGATGGCCCGTCTCTATGTGGAGGTTGAGAACAAGGTGTACAGTTTGTGTAAGACTCCAAAGTAGCCAGGCATCGACTGAACTTCAGCCACAACCAGGTTCAAAGTGAGAGCACCACATGGGGAGACCTGAGGTCAGCCGATCCCCCCTGCCCTGCCGGCGCCCACCATGACGCTGCTAAAAAAGAGGCAGACTTCAATTGCGAATCATTGTATCGTTTTTTTATTACAGATACAGCAGTGAAATAGATTTTGAATACAAAAAAATATGGTTATGTGGACCAATATGGTAAATATATATAAACAGAAAAATGTACAGTGCGTTACAGCTTTATTCCAAATTGTATTAAATTAATCTCTTTCCTCAAAATTCTACACAAAATACCCCATTATGATCATGTGAAAAAAGTTTTCTTGAGAGTTTTGAAAAT